>MU668997.1:0-36090 GCA_026770625.1 Nicotiana glauca
CAAGTTCCACTGGCAGGTGACAGGCCTTTCCAAACACCAACTTATATGGTGACATACCAATTGGTGTTTTAAACGTAGTTTTGTAGGCCTAGAGTGCATCATCTAGCTTTCTCCCCCAATCAGTTCTTGTGGCATTCACAGTCTTGGTTAACACGCTCTTTATCTCTCTGTTAGACACTTCAACCTGCCCACTAGTTTGCGGGTGATACGGAGTAGCCACCTTGTGGCGCACGTCATACTTTGCAAGCAACATTTTGAAGGCTCTATTACAGAAGTGAGTGCCCCCGTCACTGATAATTGCTCGTGGTGTGGTGAATATGTTCTTTTTCAGAAATCCCACCACTACTCTTGCATCATTAGTGGGTAACGCAGTAGCTTCTACCCATTTGGACACGTAGTCCACAGCAACAAGTATATATTTGTTGCCAAAGGAGCTGACGAAGGGACCCATGAAGTCAATCCCCAAGACAGCAAACACATCCACTTCTTGAATCAGGTTCATGGGCATCTCGTAGTGATGGGAAATGTTCCCAGTCCGCTGATATTCATTGAAGCCCTTCACCCATAGGTGCGCGTCTCTAAACACTGTTGGCCAAAAGAATCCGGCCTCAAGCACTTTCGCAGCTGTCCTGACCCCTCCAAAATGTCCTCCATATGCTGATGCATCACAAGCCTACAAAACAGAAGATTGTTCTATCTCGAGGACACACCTCCGGATCATATTGTCAACACATATTCTAAACAGATAAGGCTCGTCCCAATAATACATGCGGCTATCACGATAAAACTTTTTTTTTTTGACAGATAAAAGGTCGTGAGGAATTATACCACTGGCCAGGTAATTAGCAAAGTCTGCATACCATGGCACTTCCTCAAGATTAGTAGCGAGCATCTGCTAGTCTGGAAAGGTTTCCAGGATCTTTTCGACCTCGATTTATTTTTCAGCTCCTTCAAGTCATGATAGATGATCAGCGACTTGATTTTCTGTGCCCTTACGGTCATGAATTTCGAGGTTGAATTCTTGCAACAGTAGCACCCAACGAATCAGGCGCGACTTAGACTCTTTATTTTCAATTAAGTACCTAAGAGTTGCGTGGTCAGTATATAGAATTACCTTCGAACCAATCAAATATGATCGAAACTTGTCGAAAGCAAACACCACGGCCAACATCTCCTTCTCAGTAACAGTGAAATTCAGCTAGGCTCCACTCAGCTATCTACTAGCATAGTATATTGGATGCATCAGCTTGACTTTCCGCTGTCCCAGCACTGCCCCCGCTGCGTAGTCACTAACGTCACACATGAGTTCGAACGGTTGCTCCCAGTCGGGGGCAACTATGATAGGTGCTGTGACTAGCCTCTTTTTCAGCTCCTCAAATGCTACCCTGTAATCATTAGAAAACAAGAAAGGGTGATCTTTTTCTAACAACTTACAAAGAGGGTTGGCGATCTTTGAGAAGTCTTTTATGAATCGCCGATAGAACCCGGCATGCCCGAGGAAGCTTCTGATTGCTTTGACTAAAGTTGGAGGGGGTAGCTTTGCTATCACATCTACCTTAGCATGATCCAGCTCAATTCCTTTTCTTCACACCTGGTGTCCCAAGACTATGCCCTCTTGTACCATAAAATGGCACTTCTCCCAATTCAGAACCTGGTTAGTCTCGATACACCGCTTCAGCACATAAGTCAGATTTATCAGGCACTCATCAAATGAGTTCCCCAACACTGAGAAGTCATCCATGAACACCTCCATTATATCCTCTACCATGTCAGTAGATATGGCCATCATGCACCGTTGGAATGTGGCGGGTGCATTGCATAGGCCAAAGGGCATCCTCCAAAAGGCATAAATGCCATACGGGTAAGTGAAAGAGGTCTTCTCTCTGTCCTCCGGTGCAATGGAGATCTGATTATACCCGGAGTACCCATCCAGAAAATAGAAATGTGACCTCCCAACCAATCTGTCTAACATTTGATCAATGAAGGGAAGTGGGAAGTGGTATTTTCGGGTGGCTAGATTTAACTTTCGATAGTCCATGCAAATTCTCCAGCCCATGACGGTTCTTGTAGAGATCAATTCATTCTTATCATTCTTAACTACCGTCATGCCACCCTTTTTAGGAATACATTGAACTGGGCTAACCCAGCTGATGTTTGAGATTGGGAAAATGATTCCCACATCTAACCACTTGATTACTTCTTTCTTCACCACTTCCTTCATATTGGGGTTCAGCCTTCTTTGGTGTTTTGTGGAAGGTTTGTGTCCCTCTTCCAGTAAAATTTTGTGCATAGAGTAGGCGGGGCTGATCCCCTTTATGTCTGCCATGGTCCACCCAATAGCAGTCTTGCATTCCTTAAGTACCTGCAATAGTTGTTGAGCCTGCACATCTAACAAACTAGATGAGATAATAACAGGTAATGTGGAGTTAGGTCCAAGAAATTCATACCTGAGATGGGCGGGCAATGGCTTTAATTCCAGCTTTGGTGGTTCTTCGATGGATGGCTTGGCTGGAGGAGTTTCTCGATTTTCCAAGTGCAAGGGCTCAAACTCTAGGGTTCTATCCCAGAACCCTCTACCCTCTAACGCCAACACCCATTCCGCCAGATCCTCTCCATTTACCTCATCCAAATTCATTAGACATGCAGCAAGGGGGTCCTCAATAGTCAGCCTTTCATCATCAGTCTCTACAATTACATCCACGGCATCAATAAGAGAGCAATTGGCGAATTCACTTGGTCGCCTCATAGATTTCTGCACATTGAATGTTATTTCTTCATCGTTCAGTCTCATCTTGAGCTCCCCAGTCTCACAATCAATTAGAGCTCTCCCCGTGGCCAGGAATGGTCTTCCCAAAATTATGGGAATCTCTTCATCCACCTTACAGTCTAGGATCACAAAATCTGCAGGGAACACAAATTTCCCTACCTGAATCAGTACATCGTCTAGGATTCCAGAGGGTCGTTTCACAGTCATATCAGCTAGCTACAACAACATAGAGGTGGGTCTAGCTCTTCCAATTCCCAACCTCTTATAAATTGCTAGGGCATAAGATTGATGATGGCCCCTAGATCACACAGTGCCTTAGCAAAAGCAAAATTACCAATAGTGCATGGAATTGTAAAGCTTTTCCGCAATTGGTCTAGTCACCACTGCACTACAGGTCTGAGCAAGAGTAACTGTGGCCAAGTCTTGAAAATCAAACTTTCGGGACATCAAGTCCTTAATCATTTTTGCACACCCAGGCATCTCCTTTAAAGCTTCAATCAATGGTATATTTACCTGGATTTGCTTCATCATGTCAAAGAACTTCTTGTATTGCTCCTCCTTTTTATACTTAGCCAACCTCTAGGGGAAGGGTGCAGGGGGTCTCCTCTTCCCAATCAATTGGGACTGATCTTTCTCAGCTGGTACATCAACTACTGGCTCCTGGATAGTTTCAGCCTGCTTCTCGGTCTCATTCTGCAAGCTATTTTCTTTTTTAGCAGGCTGAACTATCACCTCTGTCAGTTTCGTTGATTCATCCAGCTTGATGTGCGCTGGTATGACTGTCTCAGCCTGTCTAGATTCTCGAGCCCTTTCTTGCTCTACATTGAGATCTCTGCCATTAAGTAGACTCACCGCCATCAGCTGCTTCGGTCCCTGATCTTTTGAATTTATCTGAGTGTCTGCAGGTAGTGTCCCATGAGGACGATTGTTCAGAGACATCAAAATCTGGCCCACCTGTACCTCAATATTTTTTATTGTTGCATCATGTGCATCAACTCTCTCATTAATTTTTGCATTAGACCCAATAACCTGCTGCATTATTGTTTCAAGTCTAGCAAACCCGCCTTCCTGCCTTCCACTATGCTGCTGCTGAGGTGGGTGATACCCCTGCTACTGATTCTGATTATTATATCCCTGTGGTCGTGGGTAAGGTACCATATTGTTGGGGGTCTCATACCTCCCATGTTCCCAGTGTTGAATTGTGGATGTGGTGGCCTGTACTGCTGATTTTGTTGACCCCAATTCTGACCACTCTGTCTCTGGACACCATAATTAGACACATAGTTCATGTCTTCGGGGTAGTGATGATGATCGTGTTCTGCATTCCACTGATTACCAACTGGCTGACTAATGCAAGATGCGCACAAGCCCCCATTAGTAGTATCAACAATATGTACCTGCTATTTCTGCCCTGACTCTTCCACCTTTTTTGTGAGTATGCTCATCTGTGTTAACAAGGTAGCCATATTTTCAGCCATAGAATTGGATGGATCTAAAGGCAATGAGTGCACCACATGAGTGATAGGTGCACCTCTGGTTATCCATCCCGAATCTGTGTCATCTTGTCAAGCAGACTCTGGCCCTCTCTCCATGTTTTGCTCAAGAATGCCCCACCAGCTGAAGCATCAACAATGTTCTTTACGCTATCTGATAATCCCATGTAAAACCGTTGCCCCAACATTAGATCTGGAATACCATGGTGTGGACATATGACCAGCATCCCTTTAAAACGCTCCCATGTTTCATGCAAAGTCTCCATCGATCTCTGTTTAAAGCTCAAAATCTCATCAATTTGTTGAGCAGTTTTGTTGGGTGGATGGAACTTGTTGTGAAATTACTTGACTAGTTCATCCCACGTTGCTATAGAATTTATGGGGAGTGAACTCAGCCAAGTCTGGACAGCTCCTATCACTGAGAATGGAAACAATAACAATTTGATTGCTTTCGGAGTTACATAGGGTTGCCTTTGGGTTTTGCAGATAGACAAAAAATTCTTTAAGTGCTGCTGAGGATTTTCCACCTGTGACCCCAAAAATAGTCCCTTATTCTGCAACAAGTGCAACATGTTATTCGTGATTTGGAATGACTCAGCCTGTATCTGTGGGACTACTATCGCTGTGGATAGATTCTTAGCTGTGGGTTGTGCCCAGTCATAGAGAGCAGCCTCTGGCACTGGCGCTATTGGTGCTGCTGGGTTTTCCTGGTTATCTCCCATGATTGTTTCAAATTGTACAGTTGTTGGTTGTTGTTTATTTTGTCGGTTGGCCAGATTCAAAGCCCTGAAAAATTTCTCGGGATCTGATAATGCTTCTAATACTTCACCAGATCTCGATGAGTTTCTAGGCATGCACCTGTACAACCAAGTCAATAAACGTTAAAATTTCAATGTAAAAATTGGGTACAGAGAAAACTGACTACACTAAGAATTTTTGTACTTCTTTCAATTGTAATTGATAACACCGTTAACTCCCCGGCAACGGCGCCAAAATTTGATCGCGCCCAACTATGCCTTATAAAAAGGACAATGTGGTCGTTGCAAATATAATCCGTTTTACAAGTCCGGAGTCGAATCCCACAGAGAATTAACCTATCAATTACCTTTGTTGGAATCACCAAATTCTTTATAATCAACTTTCCCAAATGTTGTAAACAATGGTTGATGATATTTCTACTAACTAAGATTGAAAATAAATAAATCAACAGTTGTAAACTAAATATGCTTGGGTTGTAAACAATAATGAGAAGGTTCTAAGGTAGTGATTTTCCCTATTGATGAAATCCCTTCCGGTTAGGTTTCATATAGATTCACCAAAATATCTCTATTAATCATGAGCACTCTTTTTACCGTAAATCTCTCCCGAGTAATCGCGATAATTTACTAGACGCACTCTCTTGAGATACGCTAGCTGACTTTATTTATTATAGCTCACTTTAGATTACACCCAAGGCTTCGTTATCCCTAATCCCGCCTTTAAACCCGCAGTTATAGATCTCTCTTATACTTTGGAAGTGGTGTTGTTCAACAATTACCTAAATATGCACTCTCTCCCGAGTTATGCACACTAAATAGGCACAGCTAATTGAGGATCCTGTCAATTAACTACAATAAACACTAATTGAACAAATAGAGATTAACCGGCAAACTATATGAACATAATCAAGATCTTCATCCTTCAATAGGTTCCATCAAAACCTTAGAATAAAGTATTTAGCTACTCATAACAACGTAAAGATAAACTACGAAAATATTCATCATGGAAAATTGCAAGAAAAAGAAGAAATAAAGAACTATGATGTTTTGGGTGATCTCTCACACTTGTGTTTCTTGCCAAAGTATTCTCCAAAACAAATCTGTCATAATATGGCCGATTCCTACTTTTTATAAGGGTTTTACACCAAGTTTTCCCGACTTGACACTTTAGTCCCTGGCTTTTCCGTGTTCTGCCGCGGTCCCACCGCGGTTAATGCAGGACCGCGGCCAAAGAGGTCCTCTGAATCTGCAGCTCTGCTCTGCCGCGGTTCTACCGCGGTTACGGTCTGACCGCGGCAGGCCAAGTTCAGCTCTGCTTTTGTCGTTTCACTTGGTGCATTTCGTCGGCATTGTTTGATTGGCCTCCTTTTCTCCGTAATTGATCCCAAACTTGCTCCATCGACTTCTTTTATTGGATATAGCCTGCAAAGCATAAAAAGCACTAAGCTATACAAAAATGTGGTTCTTTAGGATCCAATTATAGTCTAATTCACCTATTATCATTTATTTCCATATTTTTCACGAGGAAGTCGTTGTGACTACGGGCCCGCACGACTTTAAACATATAGAGGAGGTGCCCTGTTACTCTGACTCTGCCCATAATGGCTCCACTAGCTCTGGGTAGGTCTGGATGACCATGCACTGAGCAGTTAATTGAGTAGGTCCAGCAGATCCTTTTCTATACAATTATTTTCCATAAGAAGCTCCACAGTTAGCTGTAGGCCGAGGTTTTTTTGTTTTTCTCCCTTTCCATCCTACTATCTTAGAATAGGTCATGTTGGATTTCAAGGCGGTTGTAGATGACTCATTGATAACATTATTCTAAGCAACATGTAGAGAGCATACCTAGAAAGTTGGGTGAGCTTCAAGTGCTACTCTCATAGTCCCCTGGTTCAAATTCTCAACTCTCAATAGGTAACAAGTTATCTGTAAAGGCCTCGATCGGTGAATTCATCCTAAGTCCCCGGAGGGGCATAGTTTCCATTCGATTCTTCCCACATTTTATAACACGAGGAGGCCACATCTTACAACGGATAGGAAGCAAGCCAGTTCCACGGCCTCAATCTCGGTGGCATGTATAACTCGAAGAGCCTTTTCTATTTCGTCAATAAATTTCTAGCTTTGCTACCCATGAACACTAGATGATCTAACTTTAGGAACCTGTCTAGTGTCTACTTCTCTTGGTGAATAGGCGAATACAATATGACATTACTAATATCCCTCTCATTATGTAAGGTGCAGGACGTCAAACAGTTGTTTGTAAAGGGCTGTGCACCGCGATAGAGATAAAACGTGGAACCTGCGAAGATTAAATGACAGCATCACCTAATGACTTTCTTGTTAACGTTTTCTTCTATAATTGGAGTTGAAACCCTTGTTTCGACACATTAAACTAATCTAACTAACTAATATATACAGGGAGGAATAAAAAGCCAGATCTTCTGCTGCTTCTTATCCATTCTCTGCCCCTAACTTATGAGAGCTTGCTTCATAGTACTTACCTGGTACAACCCATTGTACTCCAAAAATGTTCAGCAAAATTCTCCAAATTTGCCAAGTCTGACTACAAAGCAGCTATATGATTTGCAGATTCCAACGCATTTTCACATAAAAACATCTATTACACAACATGTACCCTCTTGTTTGCAAGTTGTATTTAGTTAAACACACACTGTGAGTAGCAATCATTCCAAAACATGCAACTTTTGTAGAGACCCTCCCTTTTCCAATCAACTTCTATGGAAATTCATTACATTAAGTATTATCCTCTTCGAGCATCCTTGCATAACAAAATTTAACAAAAAAAATACTATTACTACTTGCTGCCTGTCCACACAATGGCATTTTGTCAGTCCTCCATCAAATTCGCTGTTCCCAGCTTTTGTAAAAGAAGATTGACTCTGCCAATTTCCCAATCGTTAAAGTTCCTTCTAAAATGTAGTTGCCAGCTATCTTCAGAATAACACTCACCAATCAAGCAATTCTTGTTTGTTGCAATTTCATATAAATCTGGAAACATCTTCTTCAAATTGCCTCCTTCCATCCAGAAATCTGTCAAGAATCTGATCTCCCTCCCATTGCCAATCTTTTATCTGTTATGCCTGTTGAATTCCTCCAACAAACTTCTAATTGACTTCCACATAGCAAGATCATGATGATCAACATGTTTTTATTATGAACTTTTAAGTTTTTGTCTTTTTGACTCCCATGCCTCCATCTCTCATATCCTTAGTCACAATGGACCACTTCACTAAGTGCACACATTTCTTTCCAGCGTTGCCTTCCCATAAAAGATCACTTGTTAACTTACTCATTATCCTCTCAAACTTGGCTGGGATTCGAATCAGTAACATCAAATGTGTTGGCATACCATCAAGTATAGTTCAAACCAAAGTAAGCCTTCCTCCCTAAGAGAAATACTGCTTTTTTCACGGAGATAACTTCTTCTCGACCCTCCCCACGACCCAGAGTACCATCTGTTTACACATTTCTTTACATTCCCATCTTCTCTTGACCCAGAGCACTACAGTACCTCCAATGTTAACTTGAGCTTCAATTTCAGCCCATCCAATCCACCTGTTACCCCAAGTCTGTCATCAAATTGTCCTTACATTAGTTTCTTGAAGACAATATACATCTGACCCCCATTTCCGAAGTCTCAGCTTGAACTTTTCTTACCCCTCTTATATTCTAGCTAAGTAATTTTAACTTCATTTCTACCATCAGGATCCCTCCTGCCTTCATCTTTCCCTTTCACACTGTCTGAAATTTAACATTGATTTCTAACAAATTTAGTTACCTCTGGCAGCACAGTTTTGCAGATGGAGTGGAAATCTTTTTGACTCTTTCCTTCTAAATTCTCGAGAATAATTCAAGGACATCTTGTTCACAGCCGTGTGACTGCGCCCTTAACTGCTCGCACATTCTCAACATATGTCTCTTGACCCACTTCAAGATTTTACATTTCTTTGTAGCTCGGCCCCTCCTCGTTCCATGGAAACATGAGGATTTCTGTCGGAAGACCTTCCGAATTAATAGATGTATTCTCCTAATTTTTGACTAGGTAGCAAATTTCTAACATCGCACTTTGTTAAGGACCATCAACAATCTCTCCTTGGGCTTCTTCAAGCTCCTGCACATGAGTGTTGACAGTGAGAGCTTCCTCATACTTTAGATCTTAAGTGAAATTTCTCTGTAGCCAATCTGAGTTTTCCCCAAAATCTTCATTAATTCTAAGCGTTCTTTGACTCATCTGAACTTCCAGTACATTTCCCATAGCAAGAGATAAATCTATCAACTTACCAAGAAAAGTATTTCCAATTACAATAAAGGCATAAAAATCTGAGAGTCCCTTAATTACATAATTCTAAAGTGGTAAATGTACATGAACAGATAACACTTGTAACAAAACGAAGCCCTTGACAAGAAAGGAAGAAAGAGCACAGATACACTTGCACACCATGAAGCCTCGACTATAAAGGAAGAAATAGCATAAACAGTACCTGAAAGAAATGTCGAACTCAATCTAAGAGAAGACATCAAAGTCCAATGAGTAAAAGTCCAAGAGTTAAGTTCTTCAGGAAAAAAGGACAAAAAAAAGTCAAAGAGTTAGCTAAAAGGTGACAATTGTTATAGGTTAGATTTTTTAATTCTTTTCTTAATTCATTTTTGTTTTTGATTTTGTCGGGAGTAGGGAGTAAAAGGGGAAAATGCCTGGACGTCTCCAGGTGCAACCATTTAAGAACATCAAAAGAAGGCCAGAAAAGCATTTGAGATTACATGTTTGAGACTCAAGAAAACAAATCCTAGATATCAGCTACTTACACAGCGCGGGATAAAATCATACGCAATAAGTTTAGGCTTTAGCCCATTTGCGTGACTTAATTTCAAAAGTTTCATGAGACATGCACAAATTCAATGAATGGTTTCAAAAAACACAAACAGCTTCTTTATACTCAGTAGATTACAAAATTCTTACCAGCAAATTCAATAGTATTCTCTTCTGCAAAGCTGGTGAATTGAAGCATAAACAGTGTTTGGGTTGGTCAGCAGGACCAGCACAAACAAGGGGACGGATATACAGTACATGAATCTGTCCAATCTGCAATAGGAAATACAGAAAGTAATGATATAAGTGAAAGCTCCATTTCCTGATTTTCTTTTTTAATATGCCCCACATTTCTCAGGCAGACAAATTCTTAAAAGGTAATTGGTAAATTATATACTCCCTCCGTTTCAATTTATGTGAACCCATTTGACTAGGCACGGAGTTTAAGAAAAGAGAGAAGACTTTTGAACTTGTAGTTTAAAATGAAGCACATATATTTTGTGTGGCTATAAATCATTACAAAAAGGTAAATTGTTTCCAAATAGGGAAAGAGGTCATTCTTTTTGGCATGAACTAAAAAGGAAATAAGTCCACATAAATTGAAACGGAGGGAGTATTAGTTTGAAATTGGAAAAAAATGAGCATGTCACTGCCTCACAGTAGACAAACATATCAATTACGACAAACAACAACAACCCAGTATAATCCCACTCAATGGGATCTGGGGAGAGTAGTGTGTACGCAGACCTTACCCCCTACACTGGGGTAGAGAGGCTGTTTCCAAATAGAAACTCGGCATCTTTCCCTCCAAGAACTTCCCACCTTGCTCTTGGGGAGACTCGAACTCACAACCTCTTGGCTGGAAGTGAAGGTTGCTTACCATCAGAGCAACCCCTCTTGTCTTACTTAGAAAACTTAGCTTACTTAGAAATGTCTGGTAAGACCTTAAAACTAACAAATAGATACGTACTCTTGTTTCCAAGAGAGAATTTGTTATGGTGATTTGAAAGTGTCTAAAATTTCTAACTTTACTTGCATCAAATGACAGTTATGTAACTACACCCACTAGAGAAAAGTAAATATTAAAAGAACGAAAGAATTGCCTTCATAAGAAACTCTGTTCCATTACAGAGTTCGGAATTCATCATTCACAGGACAGTACAACAGCTTGAGAAGAACAAATAAATTTCCTGCAGCACCTATACCATAACGATATCAACCTTAAAGGTCAAAATTTCTGTCCAGAATATGGGCACATGTTACCAGTAATCCCCACATGAACAAACACCATCCTTGAAGTGATGAAAGCGATTAGAGTCCCTCACAATAATCTCTCTCTCTGTTATCTTAGAAATAAGTTTAGTCACATTGTGGCAGTCTCCACAAACCCGCAAATTTTTATAGATCCGTAAAGGACTTCTATGAGCAGTGTTAAGAATTCCATAAGCAATAGCCAATCTCTCACTATGACTGGTAAGGATTTGTTCCTTTTCGTCATCCTCAACATCTTGTAATACAAAAGAATAGTCTGGAGTATAACCTAGGGACTTCATCTTAGCAGTTAAAATACTTAATTCCTCGTATATCTCATGGCACTGCGGGTGAGATTGATTTGCTGTGTAAAAGACTTCAATTTTATTGTTCAGTTCAACTGAGCTCCATCCAGGAGTCTTCTTCAAACCCCTGTCTCTAGCCAATGATCTCACTTCATTCACCCCCTCCCATTTCCCATAATTAGCATAGATGTTAGACAACACGACATAGTACCCAACATTCTCCGGGTCAACTTCAAACAAATTATCTGAAGCCAATTTACCCAACTCAACATTTCCATGTATTCGACATGCACCTAGAAGAGCGCCCCAAACTGAAGCATCAGGCTGCAAAGGCATGCCTTTTATAAATCGGTATGCTGTTTCTAGGCGCCCGGCCCTAGCAAACATATCAACGATGCAACCATAGTGCTTTAGAACAGGTTTGATGCCAAACTCTTGCTCCATCATATGAAAGTATCTTTTACCCTCATCAACTAATCCTGAATGGCTACAAGCTGACAATAGAGACAAAAATGTTACATGATCTGGTTTAACACCTTCACCCAGCATATCATTGAATAGTTTCAGAGAAACCCTGCCATTTCCATGAATACCATGACATGATATTATGGCATTCCAAGGGACTGTACTCATCCTAGGCACCTCGTAAAACAAAGACATGGCATCATCCAGTCTTCCACATTTACCATAAAGGTCAATGAGGGAGGTACCAACAAAGACGTCCAAATTAAGAGCTACTCTGAAAACCTGCCCATGAGTCCTCATTCCTTCTCGCAACGCACCTAGATGAGCATAAGCTGGTAAAATGCTAACCCAAGTTCCTTGGTTTGGTGCTACGTCATCACATTTTTTCATCATGTTGTAAATTTCAATAGCCTCACTTGCAAGACCATTTTGAGCATAACCTGAGATCATTGAGTTCCAGGATACCACATCCTTAACCGGCATCTCGTCAAAAACCTTACGACTACAATGAATAAAACCCAATTTTGCATACATGTCCACAACAGCATTACACACAATAACATCCTCCGGAATCCAACATCTCCTCAATATAAATCCGTGAACTGATCTGCAGCAATGGAAACTTTTGGTCTGAGCTGTACTAGAAGCTAAACTCACTATCGTCAACAAGTCAGGCTGAATCTCATTTACCCTCATCTCATGAAAGTACTTCAGTGCCTTTTCAGGTACATTATTTTGCTCATATGCAGCAATTAAAGAGTTCCATGATATTAAATCTCTTACAATCATATCATCAAATACTTTTTGCGCATGTCTTAACTCACCAAATCTGGCGTACATGTTTATTAAGGCATTCGATACAAAGACATTTAATTCTAGGCCATGCTTTATAACATACAAGTGAATTAACATCCCATGCACAGTATCATCAAGCTGCGCACATATAGGAAGCACTGTTGCGATAGTCACCGAATCCATTTTTATACCCTCTAATCTCATCTCATTCAACAGGCTCAATGCCTCTATAGCATTTCCATTCTGACAAAATCCAGATATCATAGCATTCCAACAACCCATATCCCGAAAAGGCATATTCTTAAAAATTTTGAAGGCAACATTAGATGATTGGAAACGGCAATACATATGCACCAAGGAGGCAGCTACAAACACATCCCACTCTAAGCCAAGTTTCGAAGCCCAGCAATGTATTCTTGCACCATCAAGTATATTACCGCAAGCTTTCAACGCTGGAGGGAAAGTGTAAAAGTCAGGCTTAACATCAGCCGTAGACAACATTTCATTCAAACAATTCAGAGATTCACGGAAGTTGCCATTACGAACATAAGATGATATCATGGAATTCCAGGTATAAGCATCTTTATTCTCTATCATGCAGAAAGTCTTCTGAGACAAAGAAACATCACCCAAGTGAGCATAAAGATTCCCAAGTCTGGTGCCGATAAAGATACTCTGAGCCTTCCCTGACACAACGAGAAGGGCATGAAGGCACTTCAAAGTGTAGATTTTGGTACAGGATTTGAATAAATGCTCAAAGTCTATCTCTTTTTTCCTGCTTGCAACACCATTTGATAACACCTCATTGCAACTTCTACTTGAGTATAACTTGCAACAGAAAGAGGAGAATGGTAGCGATTTTGTGGAATGCCCACCTTTGAACGACAGTAATAATCTGCACAGACAAAGCCGAAAATCAAATCAATATGAAGACCCAAAGATTACATGTTAGAATGCATCCCCTCTCTTTGGAAAGTACAATAGGAAGAAGAAAACATCATATCAATAGTCAAAATGCCATGACAATATAAAGAACAGAACGGGAAGTTGAAGCCACCACTAACGCAAATAGGCTAATAAATAAACAATTGAATTATAAGCTCCTCGAGATAACATGCAGAATACCCAAATTGATGTTAGAGATCATATGGAGCTAATGTGTATGCGGTAGATTTTGAGGCTAGACTTAATAGTTACTACATCTGAGAGTTCATAATGACTACCCTCCTTCAGAAGCTATTGGGTTAAGCACTGCAACCAGGTATGCGAACAAATTACCTAAATTAATAGAATTTGAGACGGTAAAATTCTTCTTAGGTGTAAATGAGACATACTTTGTTTGTAAATTAGACTGTACGCATTTGAATGACTAAAATATTTGCTATCAAAATCATCACTAATATCCTTCTATGATCCCAACTTTATCCTAAAGGATACATACACCATAAATTTCAAGAGGACTCATAGGATGTGCACATTTCTTGACAATCTACATCTTCCGATGCTTCCCAACTTACAAATCTTGAGATAAGAATCTTTTTTCTTTCAATTATTCACTTCTTTCAGAACTTAAATGAAAGAGGTGAACAATCTCAGACTCTCTTTGGCTTCTTGAGACCATACGCAACTATCAAGACACTTGAATTTGAAACTCGTATTCGACCAATTCAACCTTTTGTCATAACTTGTTCATTCAGAACCCTTGAAAATTAAGACATTCAAATGGTTCTTATGTTCACGGTAGTCTAAACACTAATTAACTCCAACAGTTGAGAAGGTCTTACAAGTTTTTAAGCAAGCGTTTGGCCATAGATCCCAAATTTATTTTGAAAAATCTGATTTGGGTGAAGTTTGGTTTGAAGATGAAAATATGTTTGGACATACGTTTTCAAAACATATTTCCCAACTTTATTTTGGAAAAACATGTATATAATTCCCAAGTTTTGGGATTTTGGCCCAAAATCAGCAATTGGGGTGATTTTGGGATTTGGGTTTGGGATTTTGCCAAAATGTGGGCAAAATCTATGGCCAAACATGAGTTTTGAAAATAAATCCCAAATTTATTTTGGCAAAACTCACGGCCAAACGGGTCCTAAGTTTCAATTCTTCTTATATGTGCAAGAATTCCAATGAGATTCAGCCTACCTGCTCTTTTGGAGTTTGTGGCAGTTACATAATTGGTTTCAGTGAGGAAAAGGAAAAGGATGGACAGAGTTTAGAAAGAGTTGCGTAGCATGCTATTTACATTTCTTTCAGTGGATCATGTGTGAGCTATAAGGATGCCGTAGTCTTTTTTATATCCCTCGACCTTTTCACTAAGGAAATTCGAAGTCTCTGTTCTGATAAATGTTATGTTCTATTTTTAATTATTATATAGCATTCATTCTGATTTCAGCGAACAAAACATTTGACGTAGCTCGTAACGTCTAGCCTAATCCCCGTTTCATGTTTGAATTTGTTTAAATCTTAGTTTGAATTAGGTCATATCTATCTTAGAGACCTATTGTTTCAAGAATTATAACTTATTGGGTTGCCTATTATATAGGAACAACCTGTATATTTTATTAAGGACAGATAACTTGCTCCCTCCCTCCCTATTTCTCTTTCTTCTTGCTCTGTTATTCTTCTTTATTTATCCCCTTTCTCTTTTTTTCCTTGCTCGCTCCCTCCCTCCCTATTTCTCTTTCTTCTTGCTCTGTTATTCTTCTTTATTTCTCCCCTTTCTCTTTTTTCCCTTGCCTTTTTTCCCTTCTCCATTTCATTGCTACAACATTCATTTTGTCTAGCCCATCAAAAGTAAAATAAAGCAAGTCTTTCACATATTAAAGATTGAGATTGTTATCACAAACTAGTATCAGAATGTATCAGTCCAGACGGGTATAGCAGCTTATGTACAAACTAGTATCAGAATGTATCAGTCCAGACTGGTATAGCAGCTTATGTACATGGCTGCGAGTGTCAATTCAAGTTATTTGTTTATAAGGAACAAAATTATGTCAACTTATGTTAATATGAATTGATAAGCTTTAATGAAACACATTGGTGCTTGTGCTTGACAACAGCTTGAAGGTAGGTTCATTATCCCCATCTAGCCAGTGCTTAGGGTAGCTTCTCAGAAGTTATTAAAAATAATCTAGGACGACTTACCACCATAACATTGAGAATCTAGCAAATATTAAATTTCGATGGTTTAGGTTCCTGATGGGGTAAATTTTTCTGTAACTGGTGTCACTGCCTATGGATGAAACTTGTTGTATCAGATGAGTCGTGCTCGTAAGTGAGCAGATTGGGTTGGGTTTGTGCGAACTGCCAATATTTAATACGGGCTGAAAATGGGTAGAGTGATGGATTATATGGGTCAAGCCATATATTCTGCACCTTCAGCTTTTTAGCTTAAGTAAACCTCTGCACTGCAAAACAAAAACTATAGACTGGTCTATTTATAACCAAAAGTCCAAAACTTAAGCAATTCCAAACTTCATACATAATTGTAAAAATTGCTAATCCTTAAGAGAGACTCCTACTGCTTTTCATAAACTAAAACAAACAAAAAAAGGACTAAATATCATCTGTTTTATAGTTGTAGAGTCGAGAAAAAGCTGGTGCAGGACAAGAACTAGGGAAATACCTCTTTCTTTTTAGATATATCTGCAGTCTCAAATTAAATGCTCAATAAATGAAGGCAAGGTGAAGCGAAAAATGAAAAATGAAGGCAAAAATAAATAATTAAAAGGAAGAAATGGAAAATGAGAATCATCCTATGAATCAAATCCACTCTTATCAAAAGTATAACCAACAAATGTCATCTGAAAACAAATTTCCAAATTAGACCTCAACGCCCAAAACACCTTTTTGCAATATGAATTTCAACTGTTTAGATGTTCTCTAATATGCAAACCTATCAGATCAAGAAGCAGAAAAAGAGATCATCAGCAATAATGATTTGATATTGAAGGTTCTAATCAGTAAATTATGTTCTTCCTCAACACTATCAAAAGGACCTCAATCAGGCTCATATCACTAGAAATCAACGGCGCAGATTGCCTTACACCATCAGATTTCTAAACCTTATGATCTAGCAATGCATAATGAGCCACGTGTCTGCCAGTCAAATCCCCTCTCCCCTATAAATTCCGCTCACGATGAACCACTCACCATGGGAGGATGAGCTGGTGGGGTCTCCATTCCCCAAGTAGATAGAGAGCATAAGAGAAGTAAAAGAATCAGATTTTATTTACACCTAGAACAGGGGAAATGGGTTGACCTGTTCACTCATATTTATTGCGGTTTAAATGGGTTGAGCCATATTTTACCCATGTAACAAAAATTACTCACCCAACCCATATACAGTTGGGCGGGTTGTCAAAAGATTTGAAATTTTGCCAGCACTACATATGGATGAAGTTTATGATCGATGGTCATGTGATTTAAATTTGAATAGTTCCTTCAAACCAACGGAAGTACAGGTTGTCAGTACTTGAGGCCTCACTTCATTTGAAGTTGTCCTATGAATTGTATTACATACAACATTCGGTGTTTGTGATATTAGTTTGAGTACTCCACCTGTTTCACTTATATTTGCTAGATGTCCTCTCACAAAGGACTAGGCGCTCCATCAGCACTTCGCAGAAAAGTAGCAATTCCGAAAAAAGACTTTTTCTCAATGAGAGAAAACCAGTTAGGGGATGTAATTCAAGCTGCAGCCAAGTAACTTAACCCACATGCTTTCTTAGGCTTGTCATTATCTACATGTAGGCTAGGTATGTTATTGATAATGGTGTAGGCTAAGTACTTTTCTCCAATTGAACTAATTATGCCTTATTATCTTGGGGAAAACTTAACCAGCATGCAAAATGCTTCCCTTAACTCTTATAGTTCTTTATTACCTAATTATCAAAACAAATATAGTTCTTTATCACCTAGCCAAGAAAGAACAAGAGTTACTAACAATTAAAAAAACCATGAATTATCATTTCCATGTTTGAATTTTGTATGCCTTAGAAATTCAAATTAATGTCGGCAATTAAATTCTAAACAATGTTAGATAGCTGTCTTGCCACACATCTTCAGTCAAACAAGAATAATTTAGATAAATGTTTGCAGTACTATTATACGGATCCAGCAGAGAAAAGTTAAACCATATTGTTCTTACCCACCTCTGTGACATAGCAACATTGACCTCGGCGCTGACATGGCACTGTTGATCCTGACAAGATATTGGCAATCTCTTTACAAGCGTCTTTGCTCAACCAACAAGCAGCATCAGCTATTTCAGCTAAATTTACATTCTCCAAATGACAGCATTTCCATCCCTACATACTGACTGAACAATGTGTTTTTTTTTTTAAGTAAGAGCATTATCATTGAAAAGCATCAAGAAGATGCAAAGTAGTTACAAAAAACAAAAGCAATGCTAGCTCCAGTACAATGTTGGCTAAGCTAATTTCAGGGAGCTAACAAAAACCAAAAAACTGATTGGGCAATTTATAGGGGTAAGGAAATTCCCCCTGTACTGAAGAATGTTTAGAATGTTCCCATCACATTTTTACAAACCACATCATGATCACTAATTTTTTTGAGAATGGTAAGGATAAACCACATTATAATCACTATAGGATCAATCAAACTTCTATTTTCTTTGCAAATAAGAAAAAATATGCATTAGCTGCCAAATCAGGAAAAAGAAAGACTAAGCAAAGAAGCTTGTCGTTTGTTTTCCTATTTAAATCAAGGCTGGAATTTAGACTTGTTTAAACCTTTTTCCGGAGATAATCACCCAAACCTTATCTCTTTTTTTTCCTACTGTCCCGTCCTGAATATTCTTGATTTAGATCAACTTTTGCATTATAAAATTAAGATTATGGAAATAAAAATCTAATCTTACAGGAGAATTCTGCCCTTCAGCAGCTGTATTACTACTTACGGGTACTATTCCCTTATTGCAGTTGAGAAAAAGGCTAACGGCAAAACATGTGTCAAAGCATTGGTTGTAAAAAAAAAAAATCAGTGAATAATAGTAGTCCTCCGAAAGGTAAATTTTTTTACAAAACAAGAAAAGCATACAAATCTCAGGATAGATGTATGAGGTTTATTCATTTCTCGAAGAATTTGTACAAAGTATCCATACCCACGTTACTCATCAAAAAGCAGGTTTTGTCCATCTCTGGATTATCAACTGCTCAGTTGATTTCTAAGTAGGAGTGCAAAAGATAATCTATGAATGTCGATAATCCCTGTCATTCATGTGCCAAAATAAAGAGAAATAAAACAAACAACCAGAAAACTAACCACCCAAGGCATAACGCAATCACTACCAGGTTGTTTTATCTATAGAAATGTGAAACGACCAGCTCAATTTCCATCCTTTGACTGGTTGCAAATAAAATGGTTTAACAAAGAGACAGATGGTTTAGAAAATCACAGAAGAAACCAAATGTTGCAATAATCTAGCCAAACCAAAAGACAAAGAAACAAAACAAACCTAGAATAAAACAAATTTTAAGCCAAATGAATAGCTGGTATTCTTGGAAGTCCACGTCGCATGGTTCTTATAAAGATCCTACCATGTTCACGCTTTTAAGCTGAAAATTTCTTCTTTTTTTGATACTCAGAAATTTATACCTCTGAAACTCGGTAGATAATCAGTGTAATTATAATGGAAGATCATCAAAACTTTTCAGAAAAGAAAAAAAAACAGCTAGTAATTTATTTATTTACCAAAAAAAGCAAATAAGTAGATGCAAATCAAATGGATGTTCTCTGTACAAAGATAAAATCTCTAGTCTTTTCCCCTGGAGCAAACACTGAAACATTTTCTTGAATATTAAGGATGTAGATGTCCTCAATATACAAACTTTACCATGGGGATCCTGCATGATTCCAAGAAACTTGATATCATATCAGACCAAATTAACTTGCAGTAGTAAGTAAGCTTAGATGCCTTATAAAATAATTTAACGTGGTCTACTAAAGTTTCATTTTTGATTTTTTTGCTACGTTTACTAGAGCACACCAATGTTCACACTAGTAATGGTTGTTTAACACTAGGAGCAGCAGCTACTCAGGGATTGTTTTCAGTGCCCATAGCCTCTGTTAATGTGTCTATAGTCTTGAATAATCTGCCTAGAGATTAACAATAATTATATACTATTATCAAATGAGTTGTTGATCAGTTTTAAAATTTGATATTGACTCTCAATGTAAGTTTACCATACACTGCTTAACTTCTGAACTTTTATAATGTGAATTGTTTGTTAACATTGTTTCTAATATTCAATCCGATAACAAACCTCTAAAAGTTATAATGTTATCATTCTTCTATTCTTATCAAGGTTGATGAATTTCTACTGTAGCTTCTTTTAAAATAACTTTATTAGCAAAAAAAAAATACAGAGCAACCGACCTATCTAATTTTCATGAAAACCTAAAATGATGTGTTTGCTACCCCTTTTAAGGTCTAAGAGTGGTCTGAATTACGTACTCATGTAAACTGCATATTCAGCACGAATGAAGCAGAGAGGGAAGATATCTATCAGTTGGACAAGAGATAACACGCTAAAATTGAACCAAAAAACAGCATAAAACCGAGAAAAGAAAGAAAGACAGTGAAGTTTAATTTTTGTTGGAACTAAAGTGACTATTAACCACAGTTAGAAGATTAAATTGAGCATTGACTGAAATAGACTCATAAGGTCCTAACCTTAAATCAGTTTAACTTCTCCCAAATAATACATAATCGGAACATATACGAAACTAGTATTGAATACATATATGGAAGCTACATCCATTATTTCCCCTCAGAATAAAATAAAGATCACAACAACAAAGTAATTTAAAATGTATTTTTTGAAAAAAAAAAGTGATCAAACTCGACTAAGAAAGAAGAAGGAAAGAAAAAGGCGATTGATTTGGCCATGTATGATATATTTAGAATAAAAATTTAACTATATATTATCATAAATGAAAAAGAGTTGCAACAAAAAATAGTCTTTCAACAGAGGAAAAATAGTCTGATTGCAAAATTCCTACAGTAACGAAAAAGGTTATGCCTAACCATTTACTTTAGTTAACCAGAACACTAAGCAAATAGTATGTTTTATCAATCAACAGTTGCTACTTTTAATGGTTTACCAAAGGCGGGTTAATCCATTTATACTGAAAGAACAAACAGGACACAAAGTATAGACCTTTGAGACAATTAAATCAAATTACCTCTCTATCTCAACATCATTCTATAGTTGTAAAATCTCCATATTCAACCAAAAATCATAGCAATTTAGACATAAGTATTTTATACCGGCCAAGGTTGAGGAGGTCGTGGGAGCTATGAGTAAGATGAGTAGGGGCAGAGCGACCAGGCCTGACGAGATTCCGGTAGAATTTTGAAAGTGTATTGGGAAAGCAGGTTTGGAGTGGTTGACTAGGTTATTGAATGTTATTTTTAAGGCAAAGAGGATGCCGGATGAGTGGAGGTGGAGTACGGTGGTCCCATTGTATAAGAACAAGAGTGATATACAGAGTTGTAACAATTATAGGGGTATCAAATTACTGAGTCATACCATGAAAGTGTGGAAGAGGGTGGTTGAAGCGAGGTTGAGGATGACGGTGTCCGTCTCCGACAACGAGTTTGGGTTCATGCCAGGTCGTTCTACTACAAAAACTATACACCTTGTTAGGAGGTTGGTTGAACAGTATAGAGATAGGAAGAAAGATCTGCACATGGTGTTTATTGACCTAGAGAAAGCGTATGACAAGATTCCTAGAGAGGTTCTCTGGAGAAGCTTAGAGGCAAAAGGCGTGTCGATTGTCACACCTCCTTTTTCCTACTTCGAAAGGGTATAAGGGAGTTTTTTCCAATTTAAGTGACAATCGAAACAGGATTATTTATTTGAAAATTCAGAGTCGCCACTTGGGATAATTTATAATGTCCCAAGTCACCGGTTTTAAAATCCCGAATCGAGGAAAAAATTGACTCTCCTTTTGAAGTCTGCGAACCAGAAATTCTGAATAAGGAATTCTGTTAACCCGAGGGAAGGTGTTAGGCACCCCCGGATTCAGTGGTTCTAGCACGGTCGCTTAAACTATTACAACTGGCTTATTATCTGATTTTAATACATGTTTTAGCCCATGGTATAATTTAACTTTATAACCGCTTTTATTTAATTATTTTTAGGAAAGATTTAATGTCATCTAAAACACGTCTTGAGCCACGTCACATAAATGCACCCGCGGTCCACGACACATTTTATCTAACGTTGTTGAGATTTGGATTTGGGTCACATAAATACGCACCCGAGTTTAGGAAAGTAATTTTTAAATAGAGCGCCTAAAGCAACTACGCATTCTTCAACTTTGCGAGGGCCATGGAAAATTCAACTGAATAGCACGCCTCGAATTATTTTAAGAAAAGGGTTATATATTTTTAAAGGCAAATCAAAGGTGCATATCCATGAATTCCATATTATCAAACAAAATGCAATTTATATAGTATTTACCAATAAATACCAAAGCAGCATGACTAAGGTATAACCCAAAAGAATCCAAGCAACACCTCAACGTTCTTAACAAATATGAAAACAAAATTCAAAATGGTTTCAACAAGTAACTTCAACAGAATAAAAGCAAACAAGGAATTTAACCATTAGCAAAGTAGATTATAAGGCAAAAATCGGACCTCTTGTAGAACTACAAGCTTAGCAATTTGGCAATTCTGGATCGGAGCTTTCGCCGATAACTACGAACAGAGCGGACGGCTGGACACCTCAACGGCAACCTCGAACGGAAAACTTTTCCGGCCACCTCGTCCAGCAAAATCTATGTGTGTCTCTCTTTTTATTTTCAGAAAATGGAGATCTATCCCAATGTGAAGAGGGGAAGCGCTGGAATTTTCAGAATGAAGGAGGCACTGGAATTTTTAGGATTAGATTCTCTGCTCTTTTCCTTTCCTTTCTTGTCCGTCTCTCTTTTCTCCGTGTAAGCGTGAGTGAGTGTTTGGATTTTAGGATAGAACTTAAAGAATGGGGTCTGGCCACTGATTTTGTGAAAGGAAGTGTTTGTGTTTTATGGGGGTATGGTTACTGTGGTTTTGTTGAAGAAGAAGAAGCAAGAGGTGTTGTTGCTTTTTTTTTGAAAGAGAGCTTTAATTGATTACACAAACAGCAAGCAGCCCATTCACTCTGGACATAGTGACATTTGTGAATGAATCAATTTGGTCGAAGAAAATTGAAGAAGGATCTTCTGTCCAAAAGCTGTCGTTTTTCTCGGGGTGTAGGGTCTATCCATCCGATGGATATTTTCTATCTCCCTTTAAGTTTCCTAATTATCTTTTATTGTAGGGGTAGGGTAAATAGTAATGGGTATTTGGGTAATGGTATTGAAAATGGGTTGGGGTTTAAAATTAATTTTGGCCTTAAGGAATTGGCCAAATTTTACAAGACAAACCTTTTTTTTTCCTATTCTTTCTTTCATTTTCTAATTTTTCCTTTTCTTTTAATTAAAATCCTACAAATTAAAAATTCTAAATTATCCAAAAGTTTGAAATTAAGCTAATTAGCTAATTGTAAAAATTATAAACAATACTTAATTCTAAATTAAAAGAGAGAAAAATTAATAAAAGGAAAAAGTGTAAAAATGAAGCATTTTTTTGTGATTTTTAATTTTTATAAAATAAATGATTACTGGTTAATTCTAAATGTGTAAAATAAATCCTAAATGTCATGCATGATATTTTGGTATTTTTTATGATTTAAATAAAATTTAAACATGCAAGAAAAATGCAAATAATTAATAAAAATCTACGAATTTGCAAATAATGGGAAAATTTTATTTTTCTTGAATCTATGGGAGTAATTCACATAGGGCAAAAATCACGTGCTCACATCGGTTCCCTACATTATGGCAATTAAGGACATGTATGATGGGTCAAAGACTCGGGTTAGAACGGTAGAAGGCGACTCTGAGGATTTTCCGGTTGTTATGGGGTTACACCAAGGTTCTGCGTTCAGCCCGTTCTTATTCGCCCTGGTGATGGACGCGTTAACACACCACATTCAAGGAGATGTACCATGGTACATTCTATTCGCCGATGACATAGTTCTGATTGATGAGTTGCGAGCCGATGTTAACGAGAGGCTGGAGGTTTGGAGACAATTTCTTGAATCTAAGGGTTTCAAGCTTAGCACGACGAAGACGGAATACCTGGAGTGTAAGTTCAACGCTGAGTAGGGGGAAGTGGGCGTGGATGTGAGGCTTGAATCACAGGTCATCCCGAGTAGAGGCAACTTCAGGTACCTTGGGTCGGTTATCCAGGGGGGAGGGGAGATCGACGAGGATGTCACACACCGTATTAGAGTAGGATGGATGAAGTGGAGGTTATCATCTGGAGTATTGTGTGACAAGAGAGTGTCACTGATACTCAAAGGTAAGTTCTATAAAGCGGTGGTTAGACCGTCCATGATGTATGGGGCTGAGTATTGGCCTGCTAAGAAGTCACATATCCAGAAGATGAAGTTAGCAGAAATGAGGATGTTGAGGTGGATCTGCGGGCATACTAGGATGGATAAGATTAGAAATGATGATATTCGGGAGAAGGTGTGCGTGGCTCCCATTGATGACAAGATGCGGGAAGCGAGGCTCAGATGGTTCGGGCATATTCATAGGAGAAGTCCGGATGCTCCAGTAAGGAGGTGCGAACGGCTGGTTGTGGAGGGCACGAGAAGAGATAAAGGGCGGCCTAAGAAGTATTGGGGGGAGGTGATCAGACAGGATATGGCGAGGCTTCAGATTTCTGAGGACATAGCACTTAATAGGAACATGTAGAGGTCGAGTATTAGAGTTGTAGTTAGGAGGTAATTGAGTCTTGCCTTATGTCATAACTTTGTGAGACTAGTTTGGTAGGGATACTATTTCAATTTTGCTTTGCATCTTTCTTCTAGATTTCATATTGTTCCTATTTTTCTTATTATTTCTGTGGTGTTACTGATATTGTCTCCTTTTGTCTTTTTGTCCTCTTGAGCCGAAGGTTTTTCGGAAACAGCCTTTCTACTCTTTCGGGTAGGGGTAAGGTCTGCGTACACACTACCCTCCTCAGACCCACTAGTGGAATTTCACTGGGTCATTGTTGTTGTTGTAGTATTTTATACCGGCCAAAAAAAATCACTTCATAACTGGACCAAAAAATGCAAGTAACCTAGAAGAAAGCTAGAAAAAAAAGGAATTCGAAACTTAGTTTCAAGATCCAAAGACACCACAAACTGAAAAGCAAAACATTCAAGGAAGAGAGCTCAAAAATCTAAGGCAAAAAAAGAGAAATAATATATTTGAAGCAAATATATCCTTGAGGTACTTTAAGAATTCTTTATCACACTTAGATATAGATAAGAGTCATTTTCACTTAATTGAATGATCGTTACTTGAACCAAGAAATATTTACAAGATATAGTTTGGAGGAATTTGAAATTGCGACATAAATAGGTTAAATAATATACTCACTAAGAAACTTAAGAAAGCCAATAAATGTATTTTACCTCGATTAGAGTAAAGATTATATCCTTTATAAAAGTCAAACGAATTTTAATTTTTGTATAAGAAATGGGGGTTATCATACATGGAAGTACAATGAAAATCCACATAACAGTTCACTAACAAAAGCTTAATTAGAAAGATAACAATTACCAAAAGCACAGTAAATTGAAGTTATGGTTAACATGGACAGCTGAAGGAGGATTGAACTGAAGAGCTTCTGATCGTCAACTGGATAGTCAATCTCTAGTTTTTTTCAAGTAACTCTTACCCCAGATAGAGAAAATGAGAAATACGAAATAGAAAAAACAGGTTTGAAGTTTCAAATTTAGGAGAACAAAATCGGGATCTATAGAGTTCTGATGGGACCTCTTCAAACTCAATTCCATTCGATCTTGCAATATTAAACTTTAAAATGTGATTCCAGAAACATAATTAAAGTACTGGTGCAGACCCAACTGATTGTCAAAACATGTAAACTCCCGAAAAGCATATCCATTCAAATAATACTAGAAAGTAAATCAAGATACGAACAGCCCATAAGAATTGCTTGTACGCATTCAATCAGACTATACTACTCAAATACCCCAAACACAAAAATAAAAATCAAAGACTAGGGTAACAAGGAACATTAAAACTGAAAGCTTAATTCAAACACACAACCAACGAATGTGATTATCCCAAATTTATAAATAAAAAAAATTAAAAGAACTTACAGCAATGGTTTCTCCCACAACTACCAGCGACAATTTTTAGCGAAGAGATGGAAGAAACTTTGGTTGTGTTTTGGTAATTTCTTAGCGTCAACCTCTCGTCTTCTTCTTCCTTCTTTCAAGTTATAATTTTAATCGAAACCTTAATTGAAAAATTATAGAAATCTCAATCACGCACAAATAGTATCAACGCCAAATTGGCTCTCATTCTGATTTATTACGTAAAAATATATTGATAAGTAAAAAAAAATAATAGAAGGTGAAAGAAGAGGGTTTTGGCGGGTTTCACCGAAAATTGAGTGGAACAATTGTGTTTGGACATGAATATTATTTAAGGTTGATTTTGAAGTTTTGTGATTGATTTGATTGAAAATTTTGAAAAATATCTTTTTTGAGTTTTTTAATTTTAAAATTCAAAAATTTATCTCTAACTTAAAATTAGAAATTTTATGGCCAAATACTGATTTCGAGAAAAATAAAAAAAAATATGTACGAACGAGACAGTTCCCATTGAATTTTTTTTTCAAGATTTGTTGAAATAGATATATCTATTGGAACGTGTGACGATCCGACCCGTCGTCTCATGTGTTACTGCTCCGTTTTTCCCGTTTATTGCTTCTTAATATTTTATTATCGGTATGTGGTGTGTGAGAGTTGATTTGGATTGGTTTTGATAAGAAATGAGGCATTTAGTCTCTTTAAGGAAGGCTTAAGTTGGAAAAGTCAACCGAACATTGACTTATGAGTTAGAGGGCTCGGATGTAATTTTTGGCGATTCGGTTAGCTTCGGGAGGTGATTTGTGACTTAGGAGCGCGAACGAAATTGATTTTGGAGGCGTGGTGTAGAATTAGGCTTGAATTGACGAAGTTAGTATTTTGGCGAATTCCGGTTGATGGGTGAGATTTTGATCCGAGTGTCGGAATGGAATTACGAGAGTTGTTGTAGCTTCGTTGGGTGATTTTGGATATGTGTGCAAATTTCCAGGTCATTCAGACATCGTTTGGTTGGGTTTTTTATCGAATGCGCATTTCGGAAGTTTTTAAGAAACTTAGGCTTGAATCCGATGTGAATTGATGATTTTAGTATTGTTTGATGTGTTTTGAGGATTGGAACAAGTTTGAATAATGTTTTAGGAGGTGTCGGTGCTTTTGGTTGAGGTCCCGAGGGCCTCGGGGTGATTTCGGGTGGCTATCGGAAGGTTTTTGGAGTTAATTGCAGGTTCAAATTTGCTGGTATATGTTGGTTTCGCACCTGCGGTTATTGGACCGCAGGTGCGGTTTCGCTGAAGCGGTTTGAGAAGCGCAGAAGCGGAAGTCTTGGCCCTTGCCAGATTCCGCAGAAGCGGAAAGAGTACCTCATAAGCGGTCCCGCAGAAGCGATCTAGGCCTCGCAGAAGCGGAAATAGGAATCCCGGTCAGGTTCCGCAGAAGCGAAATAATGGACCGCACCGCTGAAGCGAAGCGGGGACCGTAGAAGCGGTAGGTGCCTTAAGTGAAAAATCTGCAAAAGCGGGCATGGACCGCATATGCGGAAGTCGCAGAAGCGGTGATTTATGCGCATAAGCGAAATGCCTGGCAGTTAAGTGGAATTTATCTTTTTCGTGAATTTTTGAGAGAACACAACATTTTCACTTCGGACTAAGAGGGTTTTGGGTGATTTTGAAGAGAGTTTCGAGGGCTTTCATCAAGTATGGATTCTTGGACTTAGAATACGTTATTATAGTGTAAAATCATGAATTAACACTGAAAACCCAAGGAATTAAAGGTTAAAATGGAGGTTATGGCTTGAAACTTAAGAGAGTTAAACTAGGGATTTGAGAGATCAAATGGACTCCGATTCTTGTGAATTTGATATGTATGGACTCGTGGCAGGATGAGGAACATTTTGATATAAAAATTTCTGACTTTCGAGAAGTGGGCCCGGGGCTCGGGTTTTGCTAGTTTGAGATTTTTGCTATTTCTCGATTGTTTTCGATTGGGTATTGTTTCCTTAGCATATTGTGATGTATTCGCTCTGATTTTAGTTAGATTCGACGCGTGTGGAGGCCGATTTGAGGGGCAAAGGCATCGCGAGCTAGAGATTTCACTAGTTCGAGGTGAGTAATACTTGTAAATAATATCCCGAGGGTCTGAAACCCCGGATTTGCACATCATAGTGCTGTATTGAGGTGACTTGCCCGCCGGATACGAGCGCGGGGTAGAGCACCGTTGGGGATTGCGACTTGGTCCGTCCCGGTTGTTGATTTTACCGCGTATTTGACTGAACTACCTGTTATCATAATAATTTCGCCTGATTGCCATGTTTTGGGCTTCGTGCCAATTATTTGAATCTTTTAGGGATTATTATCATTGTTTCCATGATACTTAGCATGTTAAATGATTTCGGTCCTGAGTTAAACACTGTTTTGAAATGTCCAGACATACTTCTAAGGTTTTAAAACTTAAACTACATATTTTTAACGTTCGGAACTGAGAAATGTTATTTGAATATTGCCCTAGTGGCTTATGTGCATTTCTGGACTGAGCATGGATCGGGCTACGTACCGCAGCAGTGTTATATGTGCATTTTCTGGACTGAGGATGGATCGGGCTGCGCGCCGTACCGGTGTGATATTGATATTGCGCTTGGGCTGTAGGAGACCCTACGGAGTCTGAACCCCCACAGTGAGCGCGGGTACCCAAACGGATCGGGTTGTACGCCGCAGCGGTCATATGCATTGCATTGCATTCATGCATTGGTTCCTGTTTGTACTACGTGTCATGACATTCAGCACTCGCATTTCATTGGCAACCATGCTACTTCTTGCACTGTTGACCAAATACCCTAGTATTATTTGTTGGTGGAGTGCTGTGCCCGAAGGGCTGACTTGTGTGCTGACTTGCACTATCTGTTTTGCATTCATTTGCTTAATTGTCGGAAAAAGGGTATTTTCAAAGAGGTTTTTAACTGAGCCAGATATTTTCTAAAGGATTTTTTCCAGTTTTTACTGTTTTCTCAAAGGGTTGAACTGCCATATATAGCATGATGGAGTGATTTACGTGATTTCTTACCGCTGAGTTATTATTTACTTTTATTACTCATTGAGTTGGAGTACTCACTTTACTCCCTGCACCTCGCGTGCAGTTGCAGGTATTGTTTACCCGGAAGCGGGTTAATAGCTGATTGAAGATATTACTATTGTAGTTGAGCAAGGTGCCAGCGTTCGCGGCACCGGACTTCATCTTTTGAACTCCAGATTTTACTTTGTATATATATTATTGGCCCTGTAGTTGTGTTCAGGTTTTTTTAGATGCTCGTGACTTGTGATACCCCGGTCGGGTTGTGTTTAGTTGTAATTAATCGGTTTTAATGCCATTAAGTTTTATTTTCTATTCATTATGTTTAATAATTGTTAAAGAGAAAATTTGTGTTAGTTGGCTGGCCTTGTCTTCATGGGAGGCGCCATCATGACCGGGTTTAGAAATTGGGTCGTGACAAGTTGGTATCAGAGTCTAGGTTGCTAGGTCTCACGAGTCATGAGCAGGTTTAGTAGAGTCTCGCGGATCGGTACGGATACGTCTATATTTATCCTCAAGAGGTTGCAGAACCTTTAGGAAAACTTCACTTTCTTGGAATTCTTATCGTGCGTACTTGATTCAGCTTGAGATATAACTCTTGAAATTCCTTTCACACGTCTGTATGCGCACATGAGCGCTCAGTATTGTATGTTCCTTGTTGGCTTGTGATTCCCCGATCAAGGGGCGAGATGTGATCTCCGTGAGTTTGATGTTGGGCCAGTTTGGAGGACTTGAGGCCAGATCTTTGCCTATGGCTTGTGCACCGAGGTGCTGATTGTGTGAGCAAATGTTTTGAACTTATATGTTCGGTATTGTCCCTATTAGCCGGAATGGCAGTTTGGTATCCATGTCATGAGTATGTTAGTACTGCGAGATGTATCTATATGACTTGGTAGTGACGAAGAAGTCTATTGGATAGTAGGTGAACTGTTAAGTGTTCATTTCCTATTGTGATTTGTGGTGTAGCCCCGAGTTATGGGCACGTGGAGAATATTTTTGTATCTCCTAGCTGGAAAGTAAAGTGCAATACTTGTGGCGGTATGAGTTCAGACTCAGGAAGACTAAATTGGTTGTATTATGTGTATGGCGGTGGGAGGTGTGCTGAAATACTAAATTGAGGCGAAGCAGGTGGGTTATCTCCTGCGGAGTGTTCTTGAGTGGTATGATCCTTATGTGTCCGTTAGAAGATCCCATGTGTAATTGAAAGGTACGTGTTGTAATTTGAAAAATTGGGTCGCTTAAGAGAGTGGACTCAGCTGATGTGGGGATGAATGCGAGGTTTGTAGAGGATTTCAGTACCAGATGATCTGTGTTTTCATAAACTAGTAGATTATTTGAGTTTAATCTCACTATAATATTATGGCATCATTAGAGTAAAAGTATTATGGGTTGTTGAATGTGTCCTGACAGATGGCTTCGAGCCAAGTTGGGGAGGTTGCTGTTGATTAGCTGATCGCACGGTTGTGTGCTATGTTGGTTCCATTTCGAGGTATACTGGCAGATCAGTCCTAGTTGCAAAAAATGAGTCGAGGATGGAACGAGTGAAGCAAAATTTTGATAAAGGTTATATGGTGCTTCGTAGATGTGAGGAAATAATAGGATGTCTTGAGCTGTTGTTGATAAAGAATGCTCAGTGTATAGAGAAGGAAGATGTTTGCTTGTATTGGAATAAGATCATATCCTGCGGTGCCAGAGTGCTAATAAGGCACGAGTGGTTCTGTTCGTTAGGTCGGGTAATTTGCAGTTTGAATAAGAGTGGATGACTCTCGAGAATGGTTTTAATGTGTTCAAGATTTACATGAGATAACCAGGTTGCTTAAGGTTGTGTATGTGGTTAGAGATTGTGTTTTTATTTGGGAAGGTCAAGACTTGTGGTATTTTTATGTTGCTTATGGTATCCTATGTATCGGTATCTGGAAAGTCAAGGTAACAAATTCAAATTCGCAGGAAGTTCTTCAAAGTAAAGTATTCTGGAATGTGGTAGTTCTGGGCACGGTTGAGAGAGTATTCAGTGGCCTATGGGTCTTAGACAGTGTGGTCTTATGTTCGAATCTCCTGTGGTGAGCCTGGATTGAAGCATTGTGATGCTACCGCGAGGGAGAGATATCAAGTTGATGATGAATCAGAAGGGAAATTAGATAGATGAAATAGCTTGATGGTAGACCGAACCAAAATGGTAAAGATATGATTAATTCTTTGTGTGTGTTCGAGGCAATAAGTTCGTACAAGTATTTTGCAGCAAAGCTCTTGAGTTCTGACAGCTTGTTTAGCTTGGCCTAGTTAGAAGGATTCAGTCCTGACAGTTTAGCTTGTACAAATAGAATTGGCAGAGATGTTCTTGTTGGGGTTTACCGTAGTTTGAAGATGAGTATATTTTCTATGGGTATGCGAAGCATGGAGTGTGCAATGATTTTTCTTAAATGGGATCAATGAAAGTTCTTGACTAGTTGAGTGCGTCGATATCTGCGGCGCGGAAGGGAGATAAAAGTTCTCATGTTATCCTAGTGTGGTATGGTATATGCGATATGTTATGGAGGATTGGGATTTGTGTGTGTAAGGTTCGGNGAAGAAAAAGGGCAATGTGATTAAGTTGATGGCACTTCGGTAGTGTTGCGGCATTTTCTTGTTGGATCGACTGCTGATATTTGAGTGTGTTTGATGGCACAGAAGAATTTTAGAATATCTTTCGTGGAATGATTGGGTACTCAAGATGTGATATGTATTCATACAGTGGAATTTGGGATCAGGTACAGTGATTCGTGTGCTATATGGAGTTGGAGACTGGGAGTTCTCAGGTACAGACTATATGGTGGTTGTGGATCGTGTGTATCGGCACCATTTAGCGGCTATCGGGATTTGGAGACCCGAGTGGATCTTTCTTTGCTTGATATATTACATTTTGGATATGATGTTGGGGTGTAGACTGATTGTCTCAGTGTTGGATTATTCTAGACTATTGAGCTATGGGTTATGTCGGAAAATGCCACAGGTTGCATGGCGGAGTGCGTCGGATTATATTCTAGCAGAGTGGTTGTATTCCAAAGACCAACGGACGGCTGGGAAGGATTGCTTTTCTTAATTGGGCCTTCATGGCAGAGTTCAGTGTAGAGGTTTCTACCATTGATTCAGTTCCGTATTGAGGGGCTTTTCGGATGCATTTCTTGTGGCCGGGCATGTCGCCGGGCGAGATTGTGGACTGCGGTAATTATTTGGTGCCGGGCACCGTATCGTACGGCTCCGGTAGGATTTATGGTAGTGGAAGGAGCAGCTTCAGGCTTCTTGGTATTGAGTTCATTGGCAGGCCGATGTGGTTACGTATTTAGCTTGAGTTAGCTTGGTTAGTCCCGAGTTGTATTGTTGAAGGATAGGTTGATTCGATCGTTCTTGAACTTGTTGGTAATCTGGGGAGATCTATGAGTTGCTTTTTCTGTGCTGTGAGATGTTATGATTAGTTGGATGTGAGCACATGTGGTGCGGTTCTATTGAGTATTCATAGAGAAAGTCGAGCGGGAAGAGTAATTGAGTGTTGCTCGGTAAATGGAGTATTGGTTATGATCTATCACGTTGCGTGTCGTATGTTATTTGTTCCACCGTGGGTGTAAGGAATTGCTTTGGTTTCAGACATCAAAAAATTATGCGTGCCTATTGATTTTTAGCATAGCGACTTGAGGTGCTTCGTGTGTAACAATGTTTGGATAGGATCGCGCATTTTAGCAAGGCTACGAGGAGTTATGACCTTTTGGGGTAGCTTCAGGTGTTCTATTTCTATGATGTGAGACGGGGTCTCAGCCGTGTGTTGTGATGGTACTGATGAGCTTTAGGTACAACTCTTTCGTTTGAGTCATTTGTCATGATTTGAGTATGTTCAGACCGTTTCTTATTAGTGCGTGTATTATGCAAGTTGTGTTATATGCCTGTATTGAGGTGTCATACCACCAGAATGGTTTGTTGGATTCGAGGTGATCGTTGGAGTCATTAATGAATACAAACATATTTGTTTCCAGCTGGTTAGAAGGATAATATCGAGGTTTGGCCCGGAAATCTATTGTGGAATTAGTCAAAAAGGGAAGTGGCTTCATGTATGGGTAATCTGAGGAATGGTTACGGTTATCGCGTGTTTCATTTGTCGTTGGCATTATATGAAAGTGTTGGAATAAGGCTTTAGCTAGTAAGAGGTTTTCTATCGGTTTTTGGTTGTTGTGGGTAGCTACTGTGAATAGAAGTTATCGTTTCGAGTGTTTGGATTATGTGGTATATCATATGGTTCCACCTGAGGTTGCAGGTATGGTTTATTACAGCTGGTTCAAGTTTATTCTGAATATTGACGTGAGGTTCTAATTTTGAGTATGACTTCGGAAAGTGCAATGTGGTCCTACAGTTTATGGACTAGTTGGATTGTGAAATTTCAGCTGTGTTGTATTATCGGACCTATGTGAGATAGGGTGACATGGGATCAACCCGGGTATATGCTTGGTAAGGTCATTCAGTTATTAGTTGGCTTCTAGTACAACTCTGGGTACGCTCGAGGACGAGCGATTGTTTAATTTGGGGAGGATGCGATGACCTGACCCGTCGTCTCATGTGTTACTGCTCCGTTTTTCCCGTTTATTGCTTCTTAATATTTCATTATCGGTATGTGGTGTGTGAGAGTTGATTTGGATTGGTTTTGATAAGAAATGAGGCATTTAGTCTCTTTAAGGAAGGCTTAAGTTGGAAAAGTCAACCGAACATTGACTTATGAGTTAGAGGGCTCGGATTTGATTTCCGGCTATTCGGTTAGCTTCAGGAGGTGATTTGTGACTTAGGAGCGTGATCGGAATTGATTTTGGAGGCGCGGTGTAGAATTAGGCTTGAATTGGCGAAGTTAGTATTTTGGCGAATTCCAGTTGATGGGTGAGATTTTGATCTGAGGGTCGGAATGGAATTCCGAGAGTTGCTGTAGCTTCGCTGGGTGATTTTGGATATGTGTGCAAATTTTTAGGTCATTCGGACATCGTTTGGTTGGGTTTTTGATCGAATGCGCATTTCAGAAGTTTTGAAGAAACTTAGGCTTGAATCCGATGTGAATTGATGATTTTAGTATTGTTTGATGTCTTTTGAGGATTGGAACAAGTTTGAATAATGTTTTAGGAGGTGTCGGTGTTTTTGGTTGAGGTCCCGGGGGCCTCGGGGTGATTTCGGGTGGCTATCGGAAGGTTTTTGGAGTTAATTACAGGTTCAAATTTGCTGGAATCTGTTGGTTTCGCACCTGCGGTTATTGGAACGCAGGCGTGGTTTCGCTGAAGCGGAAGTCTTGTCCCATGCCAGATTCCACAGGAGCGGAAAGAGTACCGCATAAGCGGTCCCGCATAAGCGATCTAGGCCTCGCAGAAGCGGAAATAGGAATCCCGGTCAGGTTGCGCAGAAGCAGAATAATGGACCGCATAGGCAATCCCGCTGAAGCGAAGCGGGGACCGCAGATAGGTGCCTTAAGTGAAAAGTCCGCAAAAGCGTGCATGGACCGCATATGCGGAAGTCGCAGAAGCGGTGATTTATGCACAGAAGCGAAATTCCTGGCAGTTAAGTGGAATTTATCTTCTTCGCGAATTTTTGAGAGAACACAACATTTCCACTTCGGACTAAGAGGGTTTTGGGCGATTTTGAAGAGAGTTTTGAGGGCTTTCATCAGGTATGGATTCTTGGACTTAGAATACGTTATTATGGTGTAAAATCATGGATTAACACTGAAAACCCAAGGAATTAAAGGTTAAAAATAGAGGTTAGGGCTTGAAACTTAAGAGAGTTAAACTAGGGATTTGAGAGGTCAAATGGACTCCGATTCTTGTGAATTTGATATGTATGGACTCGTGGCGGGATAAGGAACATTTTGGTATAAAAATTTCTGACTTTCGAGAAGTGGGCCAAGGGCTCTGATTTTGGTTAGATTCGACGCACGTGGAGGCCGATTTCAGGGGCAAAGGCGTCGCGAGCTAGAGATTTCACCGGTTCGAGGTGAGTAATACTTGTAAATGATATCCTGAGGGTTTGAAACCCCGGATTTGCACATCATAGTGCTATATCCAGGTGACTTGCATGCCGGATACGAGCGTGGGGTAGAGCACCGTTGGGGATTGCGACTTGGTCCGTTCCGGTTGTTGATTTTACCGCGTATTTGACTAAACTACTTGTTATCATAATTTGGACTGATTGCCATATTTTGGGCTTCGTGCCGATTATTTGAATCCTTTAGGGTTTATTATCACTGTTTCCATGATACTTAGCATGTTAAATGATTTCGGTCCTGAGTTAAACACTGTTTTGAAATGTCCAGACATACTTCTAAGGTTTTAAAACTTAAACTACATATTTTAAACGTCCGGAACTGAGAACTGTTATTTGAATATTGCCCTAGTGGCTTATGTATATTTCTGGACTGAGCATGGATCGGGCTGCGCACCGCAGCAGTGTTATATGTGCATTTTCTGGACTGAGGATAGATCGGGCTGCGCGCCGCAGCGGTGTGATATTGATATTGCGCTTAGGCTGTAGGAGCCCCTCCGGAGTCTGAACCCCCACAGTGAGCGCGGGTACCCAAATGGATCGGGCTGTACGCCGGAGCGGTCATATGCATTGCATTGAATTCATGCATTGGTTCCTATTTGTACTACGTGTCATGACATTCAGCACTCGCATTTCATTGATATCCATGCTACTTCTTGTACTGTTGACCAGATACCCTGGTGTTATTTGTTGGTGGAGTGTTGTGCCCGAATGGCTGACTTGTGTGCTGACTTGCACTATCTGCTTTGCATTCATTTGCTTAATTGTCGGAAAAGGGTATTTTCAAAGAGTTTTAACTGAGCCAGATATTTTGTAAAGGATTTTTCCCGGTTTTTACTATTTTCTCAAAGGGTTGCACTGCCCTATATAGCCTGATGGAGTGCTTTACGTGATTTCTTATCGCTCAGTTATTATTTACTTTTATTAATCATTAAGTTGGAGTACTCACTTTACTCCCTGCACCTCGCGTGCAGTTGCAGGTATTGTTCATCCGGAAGCGGGTTAATAGCTGATTGAAGATATTACTACTGTAGTTGAGCAAGGTGACCGCCAGCGTTCGCGGCACCGGACTTTATCTTTTGAACTCCAGATTTTACTTT
>MU668997.1:37149-64353 GCA_026770625.1 Nicotiana glauca
TTTTTGTATGTATATATATATATATATATATATATATATATATATATATATATATATATATATATATATATATATATATATATATATATATATTATTGGCCCTGTAGTTGTGTTTAGGTTTCTTTAGATGCTCGTGACTTGTGACACCCCGGTCGGGTTGTGTTGGGTTGTAATTAACTGGTTTTAATGCCATTAAGTTGTATTTTCTATTCATTATGTTTAATAATTGTTAAAGAGAAAATTTGGGTTAGTTGGCTGACCTTGTCTTCACGAGAGGTTCCATCACGATCGGGTTTGGAAATTGGTTCGTGACAGAACGGGTCAGATAAACTTTGGAAAATGAAACATCTATAGGAATGGTTCCCACTTACATGCAACGATTTTATAGTCAGAGTGTGCCGGTAGTTCCCACTTATATATATATATATATATATATTGCATATTATACTTAGTATTCAATTTTCGGTCATCACATTGTGCGAGTGAATTCTCCGGACAACATAGGGTGCACCTTATGTATTTTTTCCTAATTTATATATGTGCATAAAAATATATGTTATATGTTATATCTAAAGTTGTGGCCTAGTGATCAATGAAGTGGGGGCAAAACTATTGCGTCCAACGCTGCCGTTAGGCAAGCCAGCAATAAATCAAAATGTTGATCGATAGTTTCATAACACATTTTGAAACAAGTGATGAAATCAATAAGCGATGCCGTTCCATTTTTTTAGTAAAATACTAACAACATCTACAAAGTTTGAACATGATCAAAACATAAAATTGGATGTCATAACAAAATACAACCATGAACAATGGTCTAAAATCCCCAAAACCCGGTGTAACAAGTGCATGAGCATCTACTTAGAATATACAATATTACGACAACAACTGCCTAGAATTTGAAATAGATAAAATACAGTAAATGAATATGAATAGGACTCTGTGTGCTACAAATCAAACATAATAAGCAACTCACCCCAAAATATCCTTAGTAGTTTCTCCTATGCACCTATATTACCACCAAATGTACATATCTTAGTATCTACACAATTAGTGCAAAAGTATAGTATGAGTGGATAAATCAACGTGTACCTAGTAAATATTTAGTCTAACCTCGAATAAGTAGTATTGAGTAATCGAACATCTACACTTACTAGTGGTCCAATAATCAAAGTATAATAAAAGTAAACAGGTATACAGATGGCAAGTAGCAATAAAACAGATAAATATGTATGTGATGACCCAAAGGGTCATCTTTTGTTTTAGAATCCAAATCCGTGTTCCAAAACCTTAAAAACCTCTATTTATTTTTTCTCGATTTGTGTGCCCAGTCCGAACGCATGTCCGGAAAGCTTTTGTGTAAAAAATTTAAGAAAAGATGACTTTTGGCTTAAAAAGATGATTTTAGTTGACTCCGGTCAATAGTTTTGGTAAACGGACCTGGACCCGTAATTTGATGGTTCCGTAGGGTCCGTAGTAAATTATGGGACTTGGGCATATGCCCAAAATCGAATTCCGACGTCCCTAGCCCGAGAAATGAATTTTTGAAGAAAATTGTTAATTGAAAAATAAGATGGTTTTTGGAAATTGAATAATGTTTGATATTGTTGGTATCGGGCTCATATTTTGGTTCTGGAGCCCGACACCAAGTCCATTATGATAATTGGACATTATCTGTGAAATTTTATGAAAAACGGAGGTGATTTGATGTAATTCGGACCTTTGGTTGAAAAGTTAGAAATTTTGAACTATCTTAAAAGTTTCATGAGTTTTGGTGTTGAATTCATAGTTCTAGATATTATTTTGGTGATTTGATCGCGCGAGCAAGTTCGTATGATGATTTAAGACTTGTGTGCATATTTGGTTTGGAGCCCTGAGGGCTCTGGTGAGTTCTAGATAGGCTTCGGGGTGTGTTGGACTTGGAAAAAAATATTGCAGCTTTCAGTTCTGTTGCAGAGCCTCTGATCTCGCAATTACGAGATCAAGCCTCGCATTTGCGACCATTGTTGGCTTCGCATTTGCGACCTACTCATCGCAATTAAAAAGAGTACCTGTGGAGGCCAGTGTTTGCAATTGCGAACAGTTCTTCGCATTTGCGAAGAAGTCAGGGTAGGGGGAATATCTCATTTGCGACCAAATGGTTCGTATTTGCGAAGGCAGCTGAAGTTGCGAGGGTTCGCATTTGCAATGTCCTTCTCGGAATTGCGAAGCCCCAATCGCAATTGCGACATCTATTGTTGTTAAGTTGGGACTTAGACGGAATTTTTCTCTCATTTTCATTTCTCTCGAACCTTAAACCTACATAGGCGATTTTTCAAAGACCCAAACTTCTCCAAATCACAGGTAAGTGATTTCAAACTCTTCTCTTTCAATCTATTTCATCTTTTTGCAATATTTCATCATAAAATCTAGGGATTTTCATGGGAAATTGGGTATTTTTGGGGTAAAATTTAGGAATTTCAAAATTTGGGGAATCAGACCTCAAATTGAGGTCGGATTCCAAAACCAATTGCATATCCGGGCTCGGGGGTGAATGAGTAATCGGGCTTTGGTCCGAACTTCGAGTTTTGACCAAGCAACCTAGGGTCGATTTTTGACTTTTTGGAAAAAATATTGGGAATTCTTTGATTATGCATTAGAATTGGTTTCTTTAGCTTTTATGAATGTTATTATGTTAATTATGGCTAGATACGAGTGAATAGGTGGTGGAATCGAGAGGATAAGCGGTGATTGAGCTTTGAAATACCCGTTGGCTTGAGGTAAGTATTTGGTCTAACCTTGACTTGAAGGATTAGGGATCTCCGACTTGCTTGTTATGTGAGATATCATGTGTGTGGCGTATAGGTATGGTGACGAGCACCTATGCATCACCAAATTACTTGTTTAGCATGTTTCCTTTTCATGTTCGCTTAATTTTGTTTTCCTGCCTTAATTGCTACTTGCTTATCGATGCTTCCATGTCTAATTATTTCATGTTAATGGTTGATTTTCCTATTTAAGTATTAATTATTTCATAGCTTCATTTTATTACCTTGTTGGATCATATTGGTTATTGGTGCTTCATGGTACACCTAGGTTGGTCTCGTTGTATAATTAAACTGGTGATGTTTTACAGTTGTATACTTGTAGTGATATTCCATTGTGTTGGTTTGAGGCATAGGTATTGTGGAGGCTTTGAGTTGATTTTGAAACACTTGTCTTTATCTTGTGATTGGTGTTGTTATGTACACACACACACACACACACACACACACACACACACACACATATATATATATATTGGGATCGGGTTGCACGCCGCGACATGAGGAATAAAGGTGAATATGACTGTCTTGTAGGATTAGATTGCACGCCGCAATAAGGACTAATAAGGGTAGATATGTGGGATCGGGTTGCGTGCCGCAACATGAGAAATAAGGGTGATATATTGACAAGTAATAAGGGTGTCGTGGTGGGATTGGGTTGCACGCTGCAACAAGGAGTAATAAGGGTGGATAGTGGAATCGGGTTGCGCACCGCAACAGGAGGAATAAGGGTGATATATTGAGAAGTAATAAGGGTGGACAGGTGAGATCGGGTTGCACTCCACAACAAGGAGTAATAAGGGTATATATTGATATTGTTATTGTTTATATGATGGGATCGGGATGCATGCCGCATCAGCTGTTGCTATGTATTCATTTATGTTGAGGTCCATTACTGTGATGTTGAAACACCCTTAAGGACTGGTTATAGCTGAATACTAGTAGAACAACTGGGTTCCGAATTTATTTTATGCTAGTTATTGCTTTATTACATTTTTTTATTTCCTTTCTGTTTAGTATAAACTGTTGCAGGTTGTATATGTTGTATGCCCCGCCGTAGCCTCGTCACTACTTCGTCGAGGTTAGGATCGGCACTTACCAGTACATAAGGTCGGTTGTACTGATACTGCACTTTGCTGTTCCTGTGCAGATTTTGAAGCAAGTGGCTGATCAGAGTTCGAGGTTGCTGCATTCAATCCATATGAGACCCAAGATAGTCCTGCAGGCGTCCGCAGGCCCTGACGTCTTCCTCTGTTCTATTTCATTTTTGTTTTATCTACTTTCAAGACAGATGTAAAATTTTCATTTAGACTATTATTTGTAGTATCAGTAGACTGTTCGTGAGTTGTGACACCAGTTCTGGGTAGAATTTATGACGGTTTACGTTATTAGCATAAAGATAATCTTATAAACTGTGTTCTTCCTCATTTATTTCCACTGATTTACTTTTGTTAGGTTAATTATTAAAATATAAAGGAAAAAGGGTGAAATATTCTACAATGTTAGCTTGCCTAGCGAGTACAATGTTAGGCGCTATCACAGTCCTGACGATGGAAAATTCGGGTCGTGACAATGTATAATATGATTCTCAACAGCAGAATAACAAAATCGTCAAATACTGCCTCAAATGGAATATATGTGACTAATATCATGTGCAAATGTCAAATACGAGTTAGGATACTCATATGTGTACCGACTCTCTATCGAAATATACGCACGATTCTGCCGAGGCGAACGACCCGATCCCATAAGAGTAGTGTTACATGATACTGTTGAGGTACGACCCGATCCCATAAGTGTATCTCATGATACTGCTGACGCAAATAGTCTGATCCTACAAGAATGGTGTTACATGATATTGTCGAGGTCGTACGACCTGATCCCATAAGTGTATCTCATGATACTACCAAGGCGAACTGTTCGATTTCATAAGAGTTGTGCTGAGGCGATTATCCCGATCCAGAAGTGTATTGAAACTTTCGAGGAGTCATAAGCCCAACTCGTGAATATACTTACGAGTTGAATAATATCAAACTTTTGAACAAATGGGTACGACAGGGGAGTAAATCCGAGAGAGAAATTACAATTTCCGTGGCTAATTAAGTATCTTGCCAAGTCTCTAGAATAATAAAGCTCGGTACTTTACGCAAGTCTATTCTCAAGCTGAAACATGAATTAAAGTTTTTAAACAAGAAAGATTAACTCAAGTAACACAATTAAAGCGTGTAAATCTAAGTCTATCCGGACGTGTCAAAATCTAGCATACGCATGGATGCTCGTCACCTCCTATGTAGATCACATAACACATAGTACGTAGCAAATATAGCACCTACGGGATAAGATCCATCTTACAAGATTAGGCAAGTGACTTACCTTGATCCGAACTCTAATAATCAACTTCAACATCTCTCTAACACCTCAAACCAATATCAAACGACCTGAAACTAGCCAAAGAACATGCAAACCAATTAAAACATATTTAAAAACTCGTGATTAAACAATTAGAAACCATTCTCAACCACACATGAAAAGTCAACAAAAGTTAACCCCCAGTCCCACGCGCCCGAATTCCAAAAATTCTCGAAAATACATGTCATCCGTAGCACTACGAACTCAAATATATAATTTGTTCTTAATTCCATATCTAATTTCATGGTCAAATACTCTTTTTATTAAATACTAGGTTTCCAACCAAAAATTCCAAAATAACCAACAATATCTACTAATTTTTATGTTAAATTCTATGTATGATCCAAGTATTTATCTCACAAAAAATAAAATCACTTACCTTATGATAGATGGCAAAAATGATCTTCAAGAATCACCCCAAATCGCACTAATTATATTCAAAAAACTTAAAAAGTAAAGAAATACACCCAAAATCCTAAAATTGGATGTTTAATACCCCTGACATGCCTCCTTCTTCGCGATCATTGTCACTAGCCATGCGATCGTGGTTAAAAAATGTTCTAGCATCATTTTCTTCATCGCGACCAAGAAGCCACGCGATCGAGATGTACAATTTTTTTTCCTCTGCGCAAACACCCTTTAATATAATGTCCATAACTCTTTCTCATCGATTTGTATGCACAGTTTTGGACGCATATCCAGAAAACTTTTGTGTAAAAAATTTAAGAAAATATGACTTTTGGCTTAAAAGATGATTTTAGTTGACTCCGATCAATAGTTTTGGTAAACAGATCTGGACCCATGATTTGACGACCCCGTAGAGTCCGTAGTAAAATATGGGACTTGGGCGTATGTCCAGAATCAAATTTCGAGGTCCCTAGCCCGAGAAATAAATTTTTGAAGAAAATTTTTAACTGAAAAATAAGATGGGCTTTGGAAATTGAATAATGTTTGATATTATTGGTAACGGGCCCGTATTTTAGTTGTGGAGCCCGGCACAGGTCCGTTATGATATTTGGACATTATATGTGAAATTTGGTGAAAAATGATGGTGATTTGATGTAATTCAGACCTTTGGTTAAAAGTTAGAAATTTTGAACTATCTTGAAAATTTCATGAGTTTTGGTGTTGGATTCATAGTTCTAGATGTTATTTTGGTAATTTGATCGCGCGAGCAAGTTCATATGATGATTTAAGACTTGTGTGCATGTTTGGTTTGGAGCCCTGAGGGCTCTGGTGAGTTCTAGATAGGCTTCAGAGTGTTTTGGACTTGGAAAAAAATATTGCAGGTTTCAGTTCTGTTGCAGAGCCTCTGATCTTGCAATTACGAGATCAAGCCTCGCATTTGCAACCACTGTTGGCTTCACATTGCAACCTACTCATCGCAATTACAAAGAGTAGCTGCGGAGGCCAGTGTTCTCAATTGCGAACAATTCTTCGCATTGGTGAATAAGTCAGGGTAGGGGGAACATTGCATTTGCGACCAAATGGATCGCATTTGTGAAGGCAGCAGAAGTTGCGAGGGTCTACATTTGCAAAGTCCTTCTCGCAATTGCGAAGCCCCAGTTGCAATTGTGACATATGTTGCTGTTAAGTTGGGACTTAGATGGGATTTTTCTTACATTTTCATTTCTCTCGAACCTTAAACCTACATAGGCAATTTTCCAAAGACCCAAACTTCTTCAAATCATAGGTAAGTGATTTCTAACTCAACTCTTTCAATCTATTTCATCTTTTTGCAAGATTTCATCACAAAATCTAGGGATTTTAATGGAAATTGGGTGTTTTTGAGTGAAATTTGGGAATTTCAAAATTTGTGGAATTAGACCTCAAATTGAGGTCGGATTCCAAAACCAATTGCATATCCAAGCTCGGGGGTGAATGGGTAATCGGATTTTGGTCCGAACTTCGGGTTTTGACCAAGCGGCCCGGGGTCAATTTTTGACTTTTTGGGAAAAATATTTGGAATTCTTTGATTATGCATTAGAATTGGTTTCTTTAGCGTTTATTGATGTTATTATGTTAATTATGTCTAGATACGAGTGAATAGGTGGTGGAATCGAGAGGATAAGCGGTGATTGAGCTTTGAAATACCATTTGGCTTGAGGTAAGTGTTTGGTCTAACCTTGACTTGAAGGATTAGGGATCCCCGGCTTGCTTGCTATGTGAGATATCATGTGAGTGGCGTATAGGTGTGGTGACGAGTACCTATGCGTCACCAAATTACTTGGTTAGCTTGTTTCCTTTCCCCGTTCCCTTATATTTTGCTTTCCTGCCTTAATTGCTACTTGCTTATAGCTGCTTCCATGTCTAATTGTTTCATGTTAACTGTTGATTTTCCTATTTAAGTATTAATTATTTCGTAGCTTTATTTTATTACCTTGTTGGATCATGTTGGTTATTGGTGCTTCATGGTACACCTAGGTTGGTCTCGCTGTATAGTTAAACTGGTGAAGTTTTACAGTTGTAGTGATATTCCCTTGTGTTGGTTTGAGGCATAGGTGTTGTGGATGCTTTGAGTTGATTTTGAAACACTTGTCTTTGTCTTTTGATTGGTGTTATATATATATATATATATTGGGAGGAATAGGTGTTGTGGAGGCTTCGAGTTGATTTTGAAACACTTGTCTTTATCTTGTGATTGGTGTTGTTATGTATACACACACACACACACACACACACACACACACACACACATATATATATATATATATATATATGGATCAGGTTGCACGCTGCGCCATGAGGAATAAGGGTGAATGTGATTGTCTGGTGGGATTGAATTTCACGCCGCAACAAGGAGTAATAAGGGTGGATAGGTGGGATCGGGTTGCGTGCCGCAACAGGAGAAATAAGGGTGATATATTGAGGAGTAATAAGGGTAGACTGGTGGAATCGTGTTGCACGCTGCAACAGGAGGAATAAGTGTGATATATTTAGGAGTAATAAGGGTGATGTACAATTTTTTTTCCTCTGCACAAACACCCTTCAATATAATATCCATAACTTTTGTAAAATATTCAAATGACAAACCGTTTAATTTTAAGCAAAATTAGACTCAAAAGGCTACAATTTTTATTTTTGGATCATCCCCAAATTCCTTATAGATTGCACGATATAAGCTCCCAAAGTTTGAGCACTAACCGCAAAAAAATTCTTGTATGTGATCGCGACCCTTCCTTCTGTGATCGTGATTCACAAGCCCTGAAATGCACTTTAATCTTTGCGAATGCGGTCCAGACCTTCGCAATGGCTATCCACAACCATGTGATCGGCTATCAACAGCTCAAAAAGGCCTAAAAGTGGTCTAAAATCATCCCAAAACTCACCTAAGATCCAAGGAGACCTATCCATTCAATCTAACAAGTTTAAATACCATATGTAAACTTATCCAAAGGTTCAGAACACGAATTACAACATAAAAAAAGAATTAAAGATTAAACTCAATTTCTTATACTCTCTTAACTTCCAAATTCACCAAATACGTCCGATTCATATTTAGACAATTCAGAATAGAACCAAATTTCACACACAAGTCCAATATAACAACACAAACCTATCCCTAGGCTCAGAGTATCAAACGGAGTCCGATATCACCGAAGTCAACTATCAGTCAAACTTAAGTTTTCTTCAAATCGGCAAATAGAGCCAAAACCTTCTAGGAGCATCCAAATTCAATACCGAACATATGCCCAAGTCCAAAATCACCATATGAATATATTGGGACCTTTAAATCCCGATTTTGAGACTGTTTACTCAAAAGTCAAACCTTGGTCAAATCTTCGAACTTAAAGCTTCCAAATTGAGAATTATTCTTCCAAATCAATTTTGAACCTCTCGAACATCGAAACCGACCCTGCAGGCAAATCATAATGCATCATAAGAAGCTACTCGAAGTCTCAAATTTCTGAACGGATTGCTAAAACTCAAAATGATCGGCCTGGTCATTACATTCTTCCCCACTTAAAAATGCATTCATCCTTGAACGTGTCAAGAGTCTTTCCAAAGCCGTCAAATAACTGTGTAAGCTCCTCATAGGCAAAACCATGTCATGTCAATCCATATAAGTCCATTAACACACCCCTGACTGAATAGTCTTCCTTCGACCTTTGCCCACAAGCCTTAGAATCCAATTCAAACATCTAGAATTCCCTATAAGATCTTATTCTAGAATATATTCGCTGTATCATTCCCTACCATCTGTATCAAGTCATAAATATACCCCCCAAGATGTGACTACATGATATTCCCCGTAACTCATATGCCAATAACCACATCTTTTGCCTGTAACAGCTCCTCATCACCGAACCAATACCGATTACATATCTTATATAACCTAGAACCATGTGCCCAGGCTTTGCAACATTGTTGATGCTAAAAGGAACTTATAAAAACTCATAACCACCCATCAAAACCAATATTCATAGAGTTCTCTCACCCGTCAATAAACATTACCAAATGATGAGCTAACTAGTGGTAGCCCTACTTCAAACATACCTAATCTAAACCCGATTAAATTAATTCTAGATTAAATAGCCCCGCTCACCCAGTACAAGCTGCTCAACCGACAAGCCACATCAAATACTATCTAGAATCTCATAGCGCACAATTTGTATGACAACGAGCAACAACTCGAGTATTACCAATAATATAAAAGTGAACCCAAGTATGAGAACTATCTAGCACGTGTATCAGATATGATCAACAAAATGTATTGATGTCTATCTATCCCACAAGGGAGAAGAAAAACACGAAATAAGTACGAGGAATCATATCCAGCATCTTACTATTACATCGTGCAACCCGATCCCATAACATCCTTGTGGGAATTCCCATCGAGCCATATTCCAAATATTCATCAAATATATGTGTATCAATAACAAGCATGAAGAGTGCATAAACATAACCCCGGGGAGATATATTCCAGTATGTACTACGAATAAAATATAACCACAACTATAGTGCAATGAGCAGATAAACATCTCAAGAGCTATCTCGCTCGCATATTGCCACAAAACCCAAACAGTGCCACCACATGCATGTGAATAATCAAGTAGTCTCTAAACCTCAAGAATTTAGGAAACTCCATACCTGACCTCTAGCTCTCCCACTTAAATGACTGGCCCATAATGCATACACAATCAACTCGGGGGAAACGCTCCCATAAAATCTTCCCCGTCAAGTAGCAAAACATGAACATCAATGGTTGTCAACCATGCGATCTCTGTGATACTAGTCAAGCATCCACACAATAATATACATTGTGTCTTCTACAATACCTAATCTTTTCAGGCGATACAAGAAAATCCAAGCATTCTCTTAAACATCTGAAATCTATCACATGGGCTAGAACTCATGACATTCCTTCATATTCGGAAGTCTTAAGGAAAAGGAAGCATGAGAAGGAATAGACTTCTTCTCCTCCATGTCAAGATCGATTCCAGGGGCATTTTTGTGCCATGCTCAAGTACAAGAAAAATATCATTAGTAAAAAATGTGTGCTACCTTAGAGGCATGACATGTGACAATTGTTATCACACGTCGTTAACTTTAGTGGTGACTTTATGTGAGGTCAAAAGTTATCACATATGCAAGCGAAACAAGTAGTTTGACTAGCCGATCGATCGAGAAAAAGATCTAAGAACATAACTATTTACCCTAAAATCGGATAAAAATTGAATTTATATGCGATTTTAAGGACACGTGATGTAACTTGGTATAAATTAAGAAGAATAGATTAATATTGATATTGACTATGAAAGAATAAAGCAAACCACATAAATTGAATAGCCTTGGCCCTCGGGCTTGTCACTCTTGAACCAAATATGTTTCAACTAGCTTATGAGCAAAATAACAAGATAATGAAAGTTAGAAAATGACAGTATATTGCTTTGTATAGTGTGAATATGATGTCTTTACAAATGATCAGACCCCCTTTATGTAGTACAAGAGTCCTACTCTAGATATAATTCTATATGAGGTAAGAAATCCCATGATTGGCTAATTAATCGGCCTTTTCTTAATACGTGCCGGGATTCGCTCCGTGACCATCGCCCGATTTCGCATATCTTGACTTTTTGTTATTTGTCTCGTTAAGCTTCCTTCGATCTCTATCTTTTTTGGTCTCTATCTTGGTCGATCTCGATCTTGAACGGTCGTAGGGCCACGAGCTCAACAACCTAACTTTGATCATGGTTCGATATAACTCAAGGCTGAACCTTGGCCCATCATGTTCTGGTCTCGATTAGTCATAGAAAAGGACAAACCTAATTTTGACCGTATACAGATAGTCCCCTCGTTTCTTGGAGAGAAGATGACAATAAACAATAAAACTTTTCCAATCCTATCTTGATATGCCATGATGTAAGAGATGATCCCGACTATGACATCATCAACAAGTGGATACTAAAACGTCCTATTGTTTCGGTTATTGAGGTATTAAATGCCTATCAGTTGCATGTCGGCCACCACAAGTTTTGAACCGCCACTTGCAAGCTATAAGTACCGCCACCTTCTTCCACTCAAGCTTTACGCTCAAAATTTCCCTAATTGTTGCTTCTCTTCAAAAATCTCTTTGTGTTGCAACTCTTGCTCCAAATATCTTGAATATTAAGAAAACGAAATATCATCCTAATTCCCTTCACTTCTACTTTAAAATGGCAAAAAGTTCTAAAACCGTATCGCAAAAGGAGATCGCCTCTTCTTCATGGCCCGCCGGCGACGGAGCTATGGCAGAATATTCCCTTGAGGATTTCGTTCCAGGAGGGTGCCCTACTGTTGTCAATTTTAGGATTGAAAATACCACCTCAGTACATAGTCGATGTGAACCGGTCTCGAGGTACATATACTCGATAATCGCTAAACTCCTTGACAAAGTTAAAGAGGAGTTTCACTGGGTCGATAAACATGTTGTGGTACCTTCGCCCGAGGAGTCAATCACTACCCATGTGGAGGGTTTCCTAAGTGTTTTCACTTACCCTTTCACATTGGGTCCCTTAGAACCTATCATCGCCAGTTTCTGCAAGAGGTATGACATGACCTTCATCCAGATCCATCCTTCCTTCTAGAGAATAGTGATTCTCCTCCGGTTCTTTATGAGAAAAAATGAGGGATGTCCTTTCACCCTCGATCACCTTATGCACCTTTGCAGTCCCCGACTTTATCGAGGAGGGCTGATCAAGCTTGTTCGTCGGGCTGTCAAGGCTCCATTCTCGAGCATAGACAAAGCTTGCGACCGAGGTTGGATGTGCCGATTTATCCAAATAAGGACTTCGGACCTGATCCCTGTTGAAGATATGCCGTTTCATGAGAAATGAAACATGAACCTTGAGAAGTACTTTGCCTTTTTAATTTTGTTGTTTTACCTCTTATCTTCTTTACTCATCTATATTTTTTGGTCTTATAGCTGTGGCCCAGGCGTCGGAGGTAATCCCCTATCTCAAGAAATGGATCGAGAGCCTAGTGTCGTAGAAACCATACTCCAAGTGTGCTTGGATAGAATTATCAAAAGGTCGATGGGAGGCCTGCAATCATAGTAAGCTTCTTTCTTAGAATGGTTATCATACAGGCTATTTGTTGAGCTTACTCGTCTTTTTTCCTTTGTAGGCCTCGGGAAGGATGTGGCAATGAGGCCCTAATATGATGAAGAAGAAGTCCTTCCCCAACCACCTGCTCTAAAGTAGGCCAAAGAGAAAAAGAGAAAAGGGGATTTGGGTTCTCCGGGCTTGGAAAAGAAAAGACTGGCAAGGAGGCCATGCAAGCTTAAGGGGGACACTGGTGTTATGCTTTCGGACTCGATCCGCCGATTATTGTATGAGTCCAAAGAAGAAGAAGAAGATAATAGTTCCAAACTGGTGACCCTCGTACGAGCCCAGTGTCACCGTGCAAAAGTCCTCCAAACAAGAGGAGGCTGATGAGGGAGCCTCGACCAAAGTTCTTGAACCAGAAAGAGTTGAGGCCACTTCATCCCAAGTTGAGATGATCGAGGGAGAAATCGGGGGCGAGGCTTCTTGAGTAGCTGAAGATGTCCCGAGATACGATCTCGGTAAAATGAGTGACATTTTCGAATCCCCTCATTTTTTGGATGCCACGATTCGTGAGGCCAATATGTTGGAAGGTTGCTTTTGCGAGGGTCCTCAGGGGGTGGTTGATATCCATGGTTTCTTGGATGAGGTAGAGTTCACCACTTTGAGAGATGTCATGGGCTTGGTAACTTACTGGTGCCAAAGAAAGCACTATCGTCGGTTGATACTGGGTCTTCATCGAGACCAAAACTGGTAGACCGATTCCCAGCCCCAAATGTTAACCCCAATCGTAGGCGTAACATAGTGCTTTCTATCCCGGAGGATGGCTGAGTATTCTCTCCACCTGTTGGGATTACTAGCTACCTCAGATGCTTGGTGACCAAGAAAGACCAAGCTATGATGAATGCGGTGGGAGCCATTTGCCTATTTAACGAGGCTCAACATACTCTAAATCGGGTAACTTCGTGGGCTATTCCACTATCTCTTTTAAATTTGGAGTTGTAGGTAATTCTAACATTTTCTTCCTTGCTTGTAGGCTTTGGTGTTGCATCACGAGGTTTTCCTTCGAATTCGGGAAGAGTGCGAGGCTGAGTTTCGGGACCTCATTGAGAAAAATGACACCTACAAGCTTCTCAGTAAGAAGCTTCAAGCAGATTTAGTGACGGCCCGACATGAGTATACTGAGATGGCCGAGTAGGTATTTCGAGTGATTCACAATAGTGAAGACGAATTGGAGATGATGACTAACAATAAGATTCTGCAGGTCCAATAGAGGCTTGAACAAATCGGGGATCTTAAAAAACAAATAGATGCAATACAAGCCGAGGTTGAAGAGTTCAAGAAGAATATGGACAACATAGCCTCGAAAAAGAAGACCGTCCAAGCAGAGTTAGAGTCAGCCGAGTCCTAGCTCCGGGTTACAAGAGAGAAAACCTCGGTACAAGCCAAGAAAATTGAGGAGCTTCAGTCCCAATTAGCTAACTTGGCCAATGAGTTTGAGGCGGCCAAATCTGAGGTGGCCACGACCAACACTAAGGCTCAAGCTAATGTGACCCAATACAAGGTCGACGTCGCGGTCATCCAGGCGCAGGCCAAAAGCATGGTGGATCATGCAAAGTGGAAAGCTTGAAGGGAAGCCCTCGAGAGAGTCCCTGCTCAGGGCTTTGATATACTAGCTGAGCTCGAGAATGCCAAAATAGAGGAAACTAAGGCTCAAAAGCTGGCCTTTCCCGAGGAAGACTCAGATAGTTTAAGTGAGTTTAAAGGCAGGGAAGATCCAGAGGGCGGAGATAGTGCCTTCGATGAAGATCAAGCTATTTAGGCCTTTATATTTTTTGCTTTCCCTTTGCATCTTTTTTAGGCCATTTTGGCAATTGTAAATATTTTGAATTAAGCCATTTTGGATTTTGTAAAGATCATTATGTAAATATATATAAGGCTTTTTTCCCTTTTTGGCTTTCGAATTATTCCTTTGCTTTATAACTTGAATTCACAAAGGTCGGGATGCCTTAGCATAAAATAGCTTGGGTTGTGTAAGTTCGAACAACCTTGCCTTTATATTATTTTTATTTTTGAGTCATCTTGGAGGTTCGGGTTTATCGGGAACCTTCTCCAAAGTAAGTAACTCAAATCATAGTTTGCCGAGGGTAGCCTTTCAAACCGGTTATGAAAATTTCAAAGGCCTATTTTTTGTTACGGTTCTCGGACGTCTTCGGGCCGTGTTAATGTGGCCTTAGCCTTTTAATTTGGGCGTAGCCTAGTGAGCTTGCTTTCCCGAGTTATCCAGGATTGCCTAAGATAACGGTCCCGGAATGGGTATGGTTGTGACCTTTAAAATTTCGGGGGTTGCCTAAGAGGTCGTATGCCCCTAATGCTCATTAGTTCGATATGTTCGAGTTTGTTATTCGGACGGTAGTCCCCGAGTGTGGGAGTGGTCATCCAAACTCTAGTTATAATCTGCCCTTGAGCTCGTTTCCATAATACATTGAAAATATGGAATTGTAAAGTAGAAAAATAATTCTAAGACATAAGATATTTGCAAGGAAATACTTCTTTTTATTCTTATGAAGAAATAGTTATATATGCGTACATGTTTCATGCCAAGGCTCAATTAACTTATGCGGGCATTGTTTGTTTTGACCGTTTGGCCATTACAATAAATTTTTCCTATCGAGATCCTTCTATTACGGAGTAATTTCCTTGCAAAAAGGTTAATATCCAAGGGTAATGCGCCCCTAGTAGTCGAGGTTGATTGTAGAGGAACCTCGGATACTGTTAGTGCAGCCTTTGACACCGATTAGTGATAGGCCTTCAATTCTAAGTTAGCACGATCCAATTGTTGCCTCATTAAAAATCTTATCGAAAAACCTAATTGGGACAAAAACGGTTCAAGGAAAAAAGAGTGCAACGTATGCTTTCAGACCTAAATGCTTCGTGCCACTCCTTGTCGATCACCTGCAAGTGTTAGTCCAAAAATATAAAGAATTGAAATCGGGCCGCAGTAATAATGTCGTTTAAGATGAGTTACGTTCCAATTGTTCGGTAGTTGTTCTCCGTTTATTATTTTGAGTTTACAGGATCCTTTCCCTATGATCTCGAGAATCCGGTATGGCCTTTCCAACTTCGGACCCAATTTCCCTTCATTTGGATTCTGGGTGTTTAATGTGACCTTCCTCAGCACTAAGTCCCTAACATTGAAATATTGAAGGTTGTCCCTTTGATTGTAATACCTTTTGATCTGTTGCTTTTGGGCAGCCAATTGAACAAAGGTAGATTCACACTATTCATTCAATAGCCCCAGGCTTGTATTCATAGACTCTCCATTCGATTCCTTCATTGCATATCAGAATCTGATACTGGGCTTCCTGGCTTCGACTGGTACTGGACTTCAAAGTTGTGCAATACGCCCAAAGAACTTCGAGCAGTATCTCTCTTCATTTCCCTTTGGCGTCAGTCAACCTTTTCTTGAGGTTTTGGATTATGGTTTTGTTAGTCGATTCGGCTTGACCATTCCCACTAGGGTGATAAGGTGATGATAAAATCCTTTTGATCTTAAGGTCTTCAAGAAATTTGGTCACTTTATTGTCGACAAACTGTTTTTCGTTGTCATATGCAATTTCGAATGGTATCCCGAATCGACATATGATGCTGTCCCAAATAAAGTCGATGACTTCCTTCTCCTAGATCTTCTGGTACGCCTATGTTTTAACTTACTTAGAGAAATAGTTAGTCTTAAACAAAATAAATTGAGCCTTACTTGTGCTGATCAAAGAGGGACGGCGATGTCCATCCCCCACTTCTTGAATGGCCATGGTGATAAAACCGAATGCAGCAGCTCCTCGGGTTGATGAATTATCAGAGCATGTCTTTGGCACTTATCACATTTTTGCACGAACTCCTTTGCATATTTTTCCATATCGACTCAATAATAGCCGTCTCTCATTACCTTTCGAACCAATGATTAGGCATCAGAGTGGTTCCCGCATGTGCCTTCGTGGGTTTCCCTCAACAAAGCTCTTTCGTCTTCGGGTATTAGGGCAGACGTAAAGTCGGCCATGAAATCTACCAAAATTTGAGATTTGATGGGTGTTTAGGGTTGATATTCGATAACGTATCCACTTATTTCTACGGTCCATTTAGCCAGTCGTCCTGAGAGTTCGAGTTAATGCATTATATTTTGTAAAGGGTAAGTTGTCACAACACATATGTTTAACCAAAAAATAGGAATTCTGGTCAAAGTGTATTTTTAGAAGTACACACGTTACTGATAATAAAAAAAATACAGCATTTTCACAATAAGAAAGAAAATTAGAATATGAAATAGCAACCTAGTCAATAGAAAGCAAAAGAAAGTAATTGTATTCCAATAAAAATCAAAACGTGTCCGTACAAATGATATCTCTTTCCTTTTTATATTAATATACGAATATAACATCTTTCCCCTTTTATGACCGAATCATTCTGAGCATTAATGACATTAATGAGACGCTATAGTTGGTAATCGTAACTATTCATGAAGATTCTGTAACGTTTGAGATCTTTTACGCTCATCAATGGCTAATTCACGAATCTTTCCTTTTTACTGTTGATTCATTATGCCGGTATCTCTTTATTTAACTGTTTAAACTTGAACGACCATATCTTCTCCTCTCGTGGGTGATTTGCTCGTATCTATTACATCAAGTGCCTCTTTTAGTGCATTTCTCTAGTTGTCGCTTTCTCAATGATCCACGTGTCTTGTCTTATCAGCCATTCACATAAATCCACGTGTAATACTTATTTTTACCAATACAAATAGTCCCCCTAGTTGTCGAATATTTTGCAATTATATATTTGGGAAGTGCTATGTATTTATGGCGGGAATTTTTGTTATTGTTTCCTACGTAGCATTGTATCTTCTTCTAAACCAATGCGTCATATGTCGCTTCCATTTAATACATGTGACACGTGGCATTCATCAATTGGATCTACAACCCTTCAGCATGTTTTAAGACTTTTTTGCTGCTACATCAATCACGAAGTGCCAGTTTTCTTAATGACATTTCCATCATTACCTTTTCTACATGACGGTTGCTTCTGCATATAAATACATCCTTTGCCTTTTCCTTCACAAAAAAATTTCTTCAGTGTTCTTTATTCACAACTTACTTTTGTTCTTCAGCACGTACTACTTCTTCATACAACTATGTCTTCTTCAAATCCTGATCATCATAAAGTTCTCAATGTAGACGAACTTCCTCTTTCTTTTGCTCCTACCAGAATAGGAGAGGTGATAGGTTGCATAGTTTAGGGTCAGTTTCTGTACGTGGTTCTTCTTCTCAACCCAGTTCTACTCTTCCATTGTCTTCTAGGGCTAGATCTTCCACTAGAAATCGAGATTTTAGTGAATCGCTTCGTGAGCCTACTGTTGACGAGATTATTCTTGCTGAACTTTTCTTTGTCATAGATAGAGAATCAATTAAAAATTAGGATACTTCCATGACTTCTCATGATCGCACCGATGTCTACCCTTCCTAGATCACCAAGGGTTTAATTTCTATTGTGCGTATAGATTGCTATTGGAAATTCGACTTCCCGATCTTGTCCCCAATGAGAATCAAAGGATCAATTCCTTTAAAGCTGGTTTCTTTTGTGTATACATATCCCTTCACATTAGGTTTAGTCCGCCTATTGATCCAGTTATTATTAGGTTCTACCATTTCTTTGATGTGTGTTTAGGACAAATTTGTCCTATTGTATGTAGTGATATGGCATGCCTTAGATACTTGTCAAATCTGGCTTCTCTTCCCTTTACCTTTTACCATTTGATTCATCTTTACTCTCCCAAATTATTCCATAATGGGGTTTTTACTCTCGTAGCGAGAAGTAAGAGGGTTTTGATTAGCCCTGAAGACAACAAAGATCGGGGCTGGTATGCCCGATTTGTTGCTGCTCCTACAAGTGGGTTAGTAGGTGAAGAACTTCCCTGAGAAGTGGAACTTTGCACGTAAGTTTCTCTTTCAATATTTCTTCTTTTTGTGAAGAACTTGTACTCTCGTAACTGTTTTACTTTTCTTTTTCAGCAACCATGAGATCTGTTGAGGAAATTTCTAATTTCCATGGTTGGGTAGAAAAATTGTTAACAGTTGCTCCAATGGAAGAAAGGTCTTGGAAATATCTTTCAAATAGATTTGGATGGAAAGTGAAAACTCACGGTAACTTTATCTTCACTTTCTTCCTTATCTTCATGTTTATCTTGGAACTTATTAACCGTTTTCTTTATTAGGGTTTCCCATTCGGGGTGTGAGTGCTGCATCAATCACTGCTTCGAGGCTCTCTCTATTAAAGGCTCAAGAGATAATCCGGAGTTCCTCTTCAAAAAGAAAATCCGATAGACCACAGAACTCTGAAGAGGAACAGGACGAAGGCTCGTTAGTTCGTACGCCACGAGCTAGAAGGCGGATCATTTCAGATGACGAAGTTACTCCTCCTCCTAGTTTTGTTCCCATGCTCGAGCCTGAGAGTATACCTGCTGCTGCTGCCACTGCTCCACCCATAGCTATTTTGACTTCCTTGACTGTTCCTACTGCCACAACTTCTCATGCTGAAATTGGTTCTTCTAGTAGCAGTAGGGCGATGAAACAAGTTACTATTGAGATTCCTGCATATGTTAATCTTTTTAAGAAATCAGGCCAAGTCAACGTATGGCTGAAACCACTGATTGGCCCAGTTGATAAGTCTAAACTGGAAAGTCACATCTCTCTAACGTGGATGAAAGATATTATGGATTCATCTTTATATTGTGGATTCATCTTTAAAGTTATAAACCTTATCTTTTTATTTTATGTGATTTTTCTTTTACTAGTATCACATTGCTCTTTTCTTTGTGTAGATCAATCTCACCGGTACGGAGATGATGAAAAGGATTGTCCATACAGAGAAGTTGATGAATGATTATCACACTGAGGCAGACAATTGGAAAGGGCAATTCGAGGGTCTTCAACTTAAAATTGAGGTTTTAGAGGAAGAAAAGTGCACCTTAGAGCAACAAGTAAAAGTTATGACAACAAAATTAGTGGTTGAGAAAGCCTCATCTAATCAGGCGGGCAAAGATAAGAATCTTCTTAAGTCTTCATTTACTGAACAACTTTCCCAGGCTTTTGAAGAAATTAGGAGCTTAAAGGATTTGCTAAACCAAAAAGAAGCTTACTCTTGGGAGCTTGTTCAAATGCTCACACAAACTCAAGAAGATATTCGTGTATCTTCATACAAGGTTAAATTTTTAAAGAGATCCCTTGACCCCCTATAGGCTTCTTATGATGCTTCCTTGAATGAGAAGGATGAATTAAGAGCTAAGGTTGAGCAATGGGAAAAAGACTATGAGGCCCTTGATGATAAAGCCGCTATTGATGTTAGTTGGACTTTTTTGAACACTCGCCTCGAAACATTAATGGAAGCAGGCCGGGAAGGCTTTGACTTAGACGCTGAGATTGCAAAGACTAGAAAGGCGATTGTAAATACCCAGCAGTGTCAAATCTTTTCTCCACCTGAGGTTGGTATTCCCGAAGGTGATGAAATTACTCCCAGTAAAGCTATTGCTCAACCTTCTTCTGCTCAAGCTGCTCTTCCTTCTGGTGATGATGCCACTCTCCATCCTTCCGGTTAAGATTCTACCACAGTTAAAGTGAAAAATCGAAAAGTTTTTCTTTGTTTTTTTTATTGGTGGAACATTTGGAGGTTTACCCCCGATTCTATTTGGGGTTAATGTTTTGGAAAATCTTACCCCTAGTCCGTTTTGGGGTTTTTTGTATAGGACAATCAGGTTGGAACTAAGTTCATACTTAGTTTTAACCAAGTTATTATAATATTATAAAGTTTTGATCTAACTCTTATAATACCTTCATTTAGAGTTTCTGTTCTACTCTCTTAGCGATTTACCCTTGCCATGTCTTTTTAAGTTTGGGTTTTATTTTCCACTTATTTTAATGTTTGAGTTGCTGTTTTACCCTTTGTTATTTTAACCTTTTTATTTAAAAGTGCTTCATTGTTTAGTGACTCTTTTGAACAGGCACAAAATAAAAAAGAGGGCTCTTTTATATACGACACTTAATGAAGAAGACGTCTCAATTTCATAATGATGTAAACATACGAAAGAATAAATAGGAACACACACATTTTTTTAAATAACTTTGAGAAAGTTTTTTGTCATTCGAACTTTCAAATTATATAATACTTTAAATGTATTTAAGTATCATCTATAACTCTTTCGTAATTGTTTTCGTTACAACTGATTTGTAAAAAATTCGAGGGTATATCTTGCAACCCATGACTAAATATTTCCTTTAACCTAAACATTCATTTGAAATTTACATCCACGAGTGTATTCTTCACAGGTTTTTGAGGCTTGCACTTTTGGCTCGTGACTTTGCTTTAAACTTTCGATTTGTTGGGTAGACTTTGAGTTTGACCTGAATTCTGAGTTTTCCAGTTTTCTTTGCCTTCCTTATATATAGTCCCCCAAGTGTTTGAGCTTTGAAATATGAAATCTCAAGCACTTGATTATTCCTTCCATGTGGTCATTTTCCTAAAAAAGGAAAAATGTACGGGACTCGGAGGTATATATAATTTATCTGATGACTGCTTAACCCTTTATATTTCCATCAGAAAGGTCGTAACCCTAGACCAGGAATTATGTTACTTCCGCGTGTCTTTCAGATTTAATATCATCATTTGATGTGGGTTACCTTTTTGCCAATGATCTAAAATTGTTAGTATAATTATAACTGTACAAAATAAAAATCGTAATTGAGCGATACCTGGCCGTGGGAAACTTTTTGCTTAGAAATAGTATTTCTTCAAATGAACAGCATTCCAACTCGAGGGTAGAACCTTGCTATCCATGGCTTCTAATTGGTAGGCACCTTTTCCAGCGATTCCTCGAATCTTATAAGGCCCTTCCCAATTTGGACTCAACTTTTCTACATTGGCTGCTTTCGTTGATTGAAAAACTTTCTTGAGTAGGAAGACCCCTATCTTGAAGTACCTAAGATGAGCTTTTCGATTGTAATATCGCTTAATAATTTGCTTTTGCACAGCCATCCTTATCAACGCCGTTTCTCTCCTTGCTTCAAGCAAATCGAGATTTACTCGCATCTCCTCCTCATCCAACTCTTTGTTGCTTAGATGTATCTCGTACTCGGTTCACCTATTTCAACTAGATATAAGGCTTCACCACTGTACACATGTGAAAATGGTGTCTCTCCCGTACTTGTATTTGCTATTGTTCGGTAAGCCTACAAGACTCCAAGTAACACTTCTGGCCACTTACCTTTTGACTCCCCTAGCCTTTTCTTCAAGTTATTAATAATAACTTTGTTTGTTGATTCAGCTTGTCCATTGGCCACGAGATGATAAGGTATTGAAGTAATCCTTTTAGTTTGCCAACTCTAAAAGAATTCTGTGATTTTTTCACCTATGAACTGCGGGCCATTATCACACACAATTTCTTTTGGAACCCCAAACCAACATATGATGTTTCGCCAAATGAAGTCCCTGACTTCTTTTTATCGCACCTATTTGAAGACACCTGCTTCTACCCACTTAGTAAAATAATTAGTGAGTAGTAATAAAAATCGTACTTTTCCTTTGGCTTGTAGTAGTGGACCCACGATATTCATCCCCCACTTCATAAAAGGACATGGTGCAACAACCGAATGTAATAACTCTGTTGGTCGATGCATGTTGTTACCATATCTTTGGCACTTGTCACGTTTGGGATCAAAGCTTTCTGCCTCTTAATACCCTGCTCTAATTTGAGTTTTTACCAAGGATCTTCCTCCTGCGTGATTTCCACAATGTCCTTCATGTACTTCTCTCATCATATACTCTATTTGAAAAGGTTCAAGGCACCTTGCTAAAGGACCACCGAACATCTTTCGATATAAATTGCCTCGATCCAAACAATAACAGGTAGCTTTTCGTCGAAGCTCCTGAGCCTTTTCCTTATCTTCAGGTAGAATTCCGTACTACAAAAAATTGACAATCTTGTTTCTCTAATCCAGGTTAAATTATTGAAATTTACCTCATTTTTATCTTGGTCGAGTGCCAAATGAAACAAATGTATTACGGAAGCATTTTCTTTATTTTGTTACTTCTGCAGTGGAGGCAAGATTAGCCAATACGTCCACTTCGACAATTTCTTCCCAGGGTATTTGCACGATTTTCCAAGATTGGAATTGTCTGATCAAATATCGCACCTTTTCCAAATATTGCTTCATCCTCGCCTCTCTAGCTATATAAGTCCCCTGCATTTGATTAACTACGATTTGCGAGTCGCTTTTGATTATAACATGCTCTATTCCGAGCTCCCGTGCCAGTTCTAAACCTGCAATCACATCTTCATATTCTGCTTCATTATTAGTAATAGGATGGCATTTTATGGCTTGCCTTATAGTTTTTTCCCGATGGTGGGATTAGAACAATGCCTAAACCCGCTCCTTTAATATTCGAGGAGCCATCGGTAAGCAGGGTCCAAGTACCTAGATTAGGACCGTTAAATACCTACAATTCTTTTTCTACTTCTATTACCATCCCTGGGCTAAAGTCTGCCACAAAATATGCTAAAACCTGTGATTTTATCGGAGTTATAGTTTGATATGTGATGTCATATTCACTTAGTTCTATGGTCCACTTGGCTAATCTACCTAATAACTTTTGCTTATGCAATATATTTCGTAAGGGATAGGCGATCATTATAGAGATAGGGTGACATTCAAAATAAGGCATTAATTTTCGAGAAGCCATTATTAGTGCTAAAGCAAGTTTTTCTAGATGAGGATATCGAGTTTCAGCATCTAATAAGGACTTACTAACATGATAAATTGGAGATTGCTTGCCTTTATCTTCTCAAACTATCACTGCACTTACCGCCATTTCTAACACAACGAGATAGACAAGTAGCTTTTCACCCTCCTTTGGTTTAGCTAGCAACAGTGGGTTTGACAAGTATGTCTTTAAATTTCTGAGTGCTTGTTGGCATTCTTTAGTCTACTCAAATTGCATTTGATATTTCAATACTGAGAAGAACCTAAAGCTTTTCTCCGAAGACTTAGAAATAAATCTTCCCAATGTTGCTATCCTACATGTCAACCTCTGCACTTCTTTTTTGCTCGTGAGTATATCTGGTATTTCTTCAATAGCTTTAATCTGTGCTGAATTAACTTCAATTCCTTGACTAAAAACAAGAAAAACTAAGAACTTACCTGATGACATGCCAAATGCACACTTTTCAGGATTTAGCTTCATATTGAATTTGCGGAGAATCTGAAATGTATCTGATAAATGGTCAATGTGATCCCCCCCGCCCATGTTGACTTGACTAACATGTCATCAATGTAGACTTACATGGTTTTTCCCAAGTACTCTTGGAACATCTTTGTTACTAACCTCTGATATGTGGCTCCAACATTCTTTAGACCAAAAGGCACGACTTTATAATAGTAAGTCCCCTTTTTTATAATAAAGGAATTTTTTCCTCATCTAAAGGATCCATTTTTAACTGATTATATCCTGAATAGGCATCTAAAAAACTTAACAATTCATGTCCTGCAGTAGCATTAATTAGTTGATCTATGTGCAGTAAGGGAAAACAATCTTTAGGGCAAGCTTTAATCAAATTAGTATAGTCTACACAAACTCGCCACTTACCGTTATTTTTGGTTACCACTACAGTATTAGCTAGTCAATTAGGATATTTTACCTCTCGGATAGACCCAATCTTTAAAAGCTTTTGTACCTCATCTTGAATCGCCTGGTTTTTGAAGGATACTTGCTTCCTTTTCTTTTGTTTGACAGGTGGGTGTGTTGGATCTTCATTTAGCTTATGGGTTATCACCTCCAGGGGTATACCTGTCATATCTGAATGCGACCAAGCAAAGCAATCTGCGTTAGCTTTTAAAAATTCAATCAACTTACCTTTCAACTTGTCACGACCCAAATCCGGTCGTGATGGCGCCCAACATACTACTAGGCAAGCCCGACCATTTATCAACACTTAACCCACTTAACATGACAGAGAATCAATAAGCCATTCAAATTAAATACCAGAATATACTGAAGAAATACGGAAGTTTAACAAAATATCGAATACAACCCACTATGGACTCGGTGTCACGACCATGAGCCTCTAAATACAGAGTTTTAATCCTAATACAAGTCTATCTAAAAGCTGAAAATACAGAAAGTAAAGATAGAGATAGAAGGGAGAATCCTCGGCTGCGAACGCCATGCAGCTACCTCAAATACTCCTGGAGAATGCCTCTGGAAAGCTGGACAGAGCTCACTCAGTCTGGATATGTCCTGAATCTGCACACAAGGTGCAGGGAGTAAAGTGAGTACTCTGACCCAGTGAGTAATAAAAATAAATACAGTCCGAAGGTAAGAAAACACAGTGAGTACACAAAGTAAGCTAAATCCAAATATACAGCAATGCATGGAACTGAACAACTGAACAACAATTTAAGATACAATGCATGGATGTAATTCAATGCAATGCATATGATGGTACATTCCAGTACCCACTGCGGCGCGCAGCCCGAGCCACCCATAATCATTTAACGTCGATGGCGCTCACTGGGGGTGTGTACAGACTCCGGAGGGGCTCCTACAGCACAAGCGCAATATCAAGCCATCTCGTGGCATCAATCAAATCCTGGTTAGTCATTGTTACCTGACCCATTTACATTATATAGTTCCATTGTTACCATTGTTTCAAGTTCCTGCTGCAGCGCACAGCCCGAGCCACCCATAATGTTTCAAGTCACATCACACAATGCCATTGTTACCACTGTTTTAAGTCACTGCTATGGCGCACAGCTCGAGCCACCCATAATCAGTCCAGAAAACATCATAAGCCCCGTGGGCATTTATAAAACAATAGTTCTCAGCCCGAAATAACATTTAAAGTATCATTTGAGTTTTCAAAACTTAGAAATATGGCTGAGTTTGCAAAACAATATTTAAAACCTTGGACTGAAACCAAATGATATGCAGATCATGCTAAAGCAGTAATATCAATCCCCGAAGGATTTTACAAGTCGGCACAAGGCCCCAAACATGGCATCCAGCCAAGTAAATATCAATAAAGTATGTGTATCAATCACCAGTATAGTATAAATATCACGCGGGATGGACCAAGTCATGATTCCCAATAGTAACCGACCCCGCACTCATCATGGAGTGCGTGTCACGCCTCAATATAGCGTTACGATGTGAAAGTCCGGGGTTTCAAACCCTCAGAGCAGCATTTACATCTATTACTCACCTCTAGCCGACCAAATACTACTCCGCGATGCCCTTTCCTCTCATATCGACCTCCTTGCGCCCAAAACCACAACGAATACATTACAATAGGCTAAGGGAATATAACCCAGTCGAAAGAACTCGAAACACACTCAAAAACACGAAGTTGGCAAAACCCGAGCCCCGGGCCCACGTCTCGAAAAATTATAAAATTAACATCACCGACTTCCTTATCTCGCCACGAGTTCATACATACCAAATTCACAAAAATCGGAGTCCATTTGACCCCTCAAATCACTAGTTTAAACTCTTTCAAGTTTCAAGCCCGAACCTCCCTTTTTAGTCTTAATTCCCTTGGATTTTCAGTGTTAATCCATGTGTTTATACCATAACAACATAATCTAAGACCAAGAATCCATACCTGATGAAGACTCTCGAAACCCTCTTCAAAATCGCCCAAAAATCGCCTTAGTCTGAAGTCCAAAATATTTTCTCCTTCAAAATTCTCGAAGAAGGCTTAATATGGCTCTGCCCAGTCATTTTCGCTTATGCGGTCAAATAACCGCACCTGCGGTCACCGCACACGCGACCAAATGACCACTTATGCGGTCTGCCTTAAAATCCCTTGGACCGCTTATGCGGTCTAGAACCGCTTCTGCGATCGCCGCATTTGCGGATCCATGTCCGCTTCTACGGAAATCCCTGGCCCTTCGAGGACCGCTTCTGCGACCAATACGCTGCATCAGTGGAACCGCTTATGCGGTCCCTTTTCCACAGATGCGGAAATGATAGAACCAACAAAACTTCAACCTGCAACAAACTCCGAATCATCCGTTTAACCACCTGAATTCACCCCGAGGCCCCTGGGACCTCAACCAAAAGCACAGACGTGACCCAATACCTTACTCAAACTTGCTCGAACCGTCAAAACACTATAGTTAACATCAAAATCATCAAATTTCCTCAGATCAAAGCCTAAGTTTATCAAATTCTTTCGAAACTCACGTTCGATCAAAAACCCGACCAAACGACGTCCGAATGACCTGAAAGTTTGCACACATCTCCAAAATCACCTAATGAAGCTACAGCAACTCTCGAAATTCCATTCCGACAGTCGGATCAAAATCTCACCTATCAACCGGAATTCGCCAAAATTCAAACTTCGCCAATTCAAGCCTAATTCTACACCG
>MU668997.1:65584-80213 GCA_026770625.1 Nicotiana glauca
AATCAGCCCAAGAACCTCCAAAGTCAATAACACAGGCGCACAACATGTCTTCCAATATCTGAATGGTACGCTCGGACTGCCCGTCCGTCTGAGGATGAAACGCTGTGCTCAACTCTACCTGTGTACCCAACTCTCGCTGAAAAGTCCTCCAGAACTGAGAAGTAAACTGAGTACCCCTATCTAATATGATGGAAACTGGGACCCCATGCAACCGTACAATCTCCCGGATAAAAATCTCAGCTAACCGCTCCGAAGAATAGGTAGTGCATACCGGGATGAAGTGCGCGGACTTGGTCAGCCGATCCACAATCACCTAAATCAAATCAAACTTCCTTGCTGTCCGAGGGAGACCACTCATAAAGTCCATAGTAATCTTTTCCCACTTCCACTCAGGAATATCTATGCGCTGGAGCACACCACCGGGCCTCTGATGCTCATACTTGACCTGCTGACAGTTGAGACACTGAGCTAGATGACTTACAATATCCTTCTTCATTCTCCTCCACCAGTAATGCTGTCTCAAATCCTGATACATTTTCGCGGCACCTGGATGAATAGAATACCGCAAGTTGTGGGCCTCCTCCAATATCAACTCCCGAAGCCCATCCATATTGGGCACACAAATCCGGCCCTGCATCCTCAACACACCATCACCATCAATGGTCATATCCCTGGCATCATCATGCTGAACTCTGTCCTTAAGGACAAGCAAATGTGGATCATCATACTGGCGCTCTCTAATGCGGTCATACAAGGAAGACCGAGATACCACACAAGCCAACACCCGACTAGGCTCCGAAATATCTAGCCTTACCATCCGATTGGCCAAAGCCTGGACATCAACTGCAAAAGGCCTCTCCCCAACTGGAATATACGCCAAACTACCCATAGTCACAGCCTTCCGGCTCAAAGCATTGGCCGCTACATTGGCCTTCCCCGGATGATATAAAATGGTAATGTCATAATCCTTGAGCAACTCAAGCCATCTCCGCTGCCTCAAATTAAGATCCTTCTGTCTAAACAAATGTTGAAGACTGCAATGATCGGTATACACCTCACAAGATACACCATATAAGTAGTGCCTCTAAATCTTCAAAGCATGAACTATAGCAGCCAACTCCAAATCATGTACAGGGTAGTTCTTCTCATGGGGCTTTAGCTTTCGAGAAGCATATGCAATAACTCTACCCTCTTGCATCAACACACATCCGATCCCAACTCTAGAAGCATCACAATACACAGTGTAGGAACCTGAAGCTGATGGTAATACCAACACTGGAGTCGAGGTCGAAGCTGTCTTGAGCTTCTGAAAGCTCTCCTCGCACTCCCCGGACCACACGAATGGAGCACCCTTCTAAGTCAACTTGGTCAAGGGTGATGCAATAGAAGAAAATCCCTAAACAAACCGATGATAATACCCTGCCAACCAAAGGAAACTACGAATCTCCGTGGCTGAAGTCGGTCTAGGCCAACTCTGCACTGCCTCTACCTTCTTCGGATCAACTTGAATACCATCACTGGACACCACGTGTCCCAGAAAAGCCACAGACCCAAGCCATAACTCACACTTGGAGGACTTTGCATAAAGCTTCTCCTCTCTCAATCTCTGCAATACTACCCTCAAATGCTGAGCGTGCTCCTCCTGGCTACGCGAGTACACCAGGATGTCATCAATAAAAACAATCACAAATGAATCCAGATACGGCCGAAACATGCTGTTCATCAAATGCATGAATGCGGCTGGGGCATTAGTCAGCCCAAAAGACATAACTAGAAACTCGTAATGCCCATATCTCATCCTGAAAGCTGTCTTCATAATATCAGAATATCTAATCTTCAGCTGGTGATAGCCTGAACGGAGGTCAATCTTCGAGAATACCCTTGCTCCCTGGAGCTGATCAAACAAATCATCAATACGGGCTAGTGGACACTTATTCTTCACTGTCACCTTGTTCAGCTGCCTGTAGTCAATACACATTCTCATTGTGCCATCTTTCTTTTTCACAAATAGGACTGGTGCACCCCACGGTGACACACTAGGATGAATAAACCCATTATCTAAGAGTTCCTGAAGTTGCTCCTTCAATTCCTTTAACTCAGCTGGTGCCATACGATAGGGAGGAATGGAGATGGGCTGAGTGCCCGACACCAGATCAATATCGAAATTAATGTCCCTGTCCAGCGACCTGCCCGGCAAGTCTGCTGGGAACACATCAGGGAAATCCCTCACAACTGGGACAGAGTCAATACTAGGAGTCTCAGCTCCAACATCTTGCACAAAAGCCAAATAAGAAAGACAACCCTTCCCAACCATACGTTGGGCCTTTAAGAATGAAATAACTCTACTAGGAACATAGTCAGTCATACCATGCCACTCGATCCTCGGGACACCCGGAATAGCCAAAGTAACTGTCTTAGCATGACAGTCTAGAATAGCATGATACGGAGATAGCCAATCCATGCCCAGAATAACATCAAAGTCTACCATGCTCAATAGAAATAAATCAACTCGGGTCTCTAGACCCCGAATAGTCACCAAACACGACCGATACACATGGTCTACAATGATAGTATCGCCAACCGGGGTAGATACATGCACAGGTAAAGCAAGACACCCTCAGGTCATACCTAAATGATGAGCAAAGTATGAAGATACATAGGAATAAGTAGAACCGGGATCAAATAAAACCAAGGCATCCCTATGGCAAACTGAAATAATACCTGTGATAACAGCATTCGAAGCAATAGCATCTGACTGGCCCTGAAGAGCATAGAATCAAGGTTGACCACCACCTAATCGACCTGCGCCCCTGGGGTGACCCTTGGCTGCCTGGCCTCCTCCCCTAGCTGGTGGGGCAGATGAAGAAGAAACTGGACTAGAAGACGAGGGCTGATCCCTCTGCTGAGACTGAATACCAGGAAGCTGAGGACAATACCTCTTTATATGACCAAACTCGCCGCACTCGTAGCAACTACCAGGTGCTGAAGAAGGGGACTGATGGGAATCCCTCACACCAGAGTGACTAGCTGATGCACTCGGCGCCAAAGAACGCTGAGCTGAAGGAGCATAAGATGAACTCTGTGATGGGAGGGCACCCAAAGAAGACTGCCACGGCTGAAACCCCTGGTGACCACGGCCTGAATATTCCCCACGATACTCGGGACGAGCCGACTGATGAGGCCTGTAAGAACGACCTCTGCTCTGCTGAAACTGGCCCCTAGACGGAGCCCCACTGTAGCTACCTAATCCACGAGGTCTCTTGGCCTCCCGCTCCTCTCTTTCCTGATGGCGATCCGTCTCAATATCTCGAGCAATATCAACTGCATCCTCAAACGTATGACTCAAAATCCTCTCTCAAGCCATCAGGATACGGATGGGATAGATAAGTCCGTCCACAAACCTCCTAATCCTCTCCCGATCAGTCGGGACCATCCATGGGGCATAACGAGCCAACTCCGAGAATCTCATCTCATACTGAGACACTGTCATATCTCCCTAACGAAGATACTCAAACTGCCTATGCCGTTCCTCCCTCTGAGACTGCGGTACCCACTTCTCCAGAAAGAGAGTGGAGAACTCCTGCCACGACAAAGGCGCTGCACCTACCGACCTACGCCGCTCATATGCATCCCACCAGGTGAAGGCTGCTCATGAGAACTGGAAAGTAGTAAATGATACACCGCTAGTATCCAAAATCCCTGCTGTTCGTAGCATACGTCGACACTTGTCGAGAAAACCTTGGGCATCCTTGCCCTGAGCACCACTGAAAGTGGGAGGTGAAAGTCTGCTGAACCTCTCAAGACGACGCTGCTCATCGTCTGGCATAACTGGAACCATAACATCCTGAACCGGTGCAACCGGCTGAACTGGGGAAACCTGCTGAACTGGGGGTGCCTCTGGTGTCTGCAAACCCTGCACTACCTGCTCAGGTGTGCGAGCAGCAGGGGTCTGATGACCACCCCGATCTGAGAAGTAGCTGCGGCAGCAGTGGCTGAGACTGCCTGAGCCAAGCCAGTGCAGACCGATAGAATCTGAGCTAGGGCCTCCTGAAGACCCGGAATCACAATAGGCACAACTGGTGCATGAGCAGGTGCTGCTGGAGTCTCTATAGCTGGAGCCTGATCCTGCACAGGGGCAACTGGTGGGTCGACAGGTGCTGCCTCTACAGCTCTGCCTCGACCACGACCTCGACCTCGATCGCGTCCACGGCCTCTGGTGGCCTCAGTAGGTGGTAATGGTGGTCGTCCGCCACGTCCGGTAGCGCGTGTTCTCGCCATCTGCGAGAGAATAGAATAACAGAATTTAGTTCTCGAATCAACAAAGTCGCACGATAAGAATTCCAAGAATATGAAATTTTTCCTAAAGGTTCTGCAGCCTCCTGAGGATAAGTACAGACGTCTCCGCACCGATCCGCGAGGCTCTACTAAACCAGCTCAGGACTCGCGAGACCAAGTAACCTAGGCTCTGATACCAACTTGTCACGACCCCAACCCGGTCGTGATGGCGCCCAACATACTACTAGCTAAGCCCGACCATTTATCAACACTTAACCCACTTAACAGGACAAAGAATCAATAAGCCGTTCAAATTAAATACCAGAATATACTGAAGAAATACGGAAGTTTAACAAAATACCGAATACAACCCACTATGGACTCGGTGTCACGACCATGAGCCTCTAAATACAGAGTTTTAATCCTAATACAAGTCTGTCTAAAAGCTAAAAATACAGAGAGTAAAGATAGAGATAGAAGGGAGAATCCTCGGCTGCGAACGCCATGCAGCTACCTCAAATACTCCCGGAGAATGCCTCTGGAAAGCTGGACAAAGCTCACTCAGTCTGGATATGTCCTGAATCTACACACAAGGTGCAGAGAGAAAGTGAGTAATAAAAATAAATACAGTCCGAAGGTAAGAAAACACAGTGAGTACACAAAGTAAGCTAAATCCGAATATACAGTAATGCATGGAACTGAACAACTGAACAACAATTTAAGATACAATGCATGGATGCAATGCAATGCAATGCATATGATGGTACATTCCAGTACCCACTGCGGCGCGCAGCCCGAGCCACCCATAATCATTTAACGTCGACGGCGCTCACTGGGGGTGTGTACATACTCCGGAGGGGCAGCTACAGCCCAAGCGCAATATCAAGCCATCTCGTGGCATCAATCAAATCCTGGCCAGTCATTGTTACCTGACCCATTTACATTATATAGTTCCATTATTACCATTGTTTCAAGTTCCTGCTGCGGCGCGCAGCCCAAGCCACCCATAATGTTTCAAGTCACATCACACAGTGCCATTGTTACCACTGTTTTAAGTCACTGCTGCAACGCGCAGCCCGAGCCACCCATAATCAGTCCAGAAAACATTATAAGCCCTATGAGCATTTATAAAACAATAGTTCTCAGCCCGAAATAACATTTAAAGTATCATTTGAGTTTTCAAAATTTAGAAATATGGCTGAGTTTGCAAAACAGTTAAAACCTTGAACTGAAACCAAATGATATGCAAATCATGCTAAAACAGTAATATCAATCCCCGAAAGATTCTACAAGTTGGCACAGGGCCCCAAACATGGCATTCAGCCCAGTAATATCAATAAAGTATGTGTATCAATCACCAGTATAGTATAAATATCACGCGGGATGGACCAAGTCATGATCCCCAATAGTAACCGACCCCGCACTCATCATGGAGTGCGTGTCACGCCTCAATATAGTGTTACGATATGAAAGTCCAGGGTTTCAAACTCTCAGAGCAGCATTTACATCTATTACTCACCTCTAGCCGGCCAAATACTACTCCACGATGCCCTTTCCTCTCGTATCGACCTCCTCGCACGTCGAATGTGGCCAAAACCACAACGAATACATTACAATAGGCTAAGGGAATATAACCCAGTCGAAAGAACTCGAAAAACACTCAAAAACACGAAGTTGGCAAAACCCGAGCCCCGGGCCCATATCTCAAAAAATTATAAAATTAACATCACCGGCTTCCTTATCTCGCCATGATTTCATACATACCAAATTCACAAAAATCGGAGTCCATTTGGCCCCTCAAATCACTAGTTTAAACTCTTTCAAGTTTCAAGCCCTAACCTCCCTTTTTAGTCTTAATTCCCTTGGATTTTCAGTGTTAATCCATGTTTTTACACCATAACAACATAATCTAAGACCAAGAATCCATACCTGATGAAAACTCTTGAAACCCTCTTCAAAATCGCCCAAAAATCGCCTTAGTCCGAAGTCCAAAATGTTTTCTCCTTCCAAATTCGCGAAGAAGGCTTAATATGGCTCTGCCCAGTCATTTTCACATATGCGGTCAAATAACCGCACTTGCGGTCACCTCACACGCAACCAAATGACCGCTTATGCAGTCTGCCTTAAAATCCCTTGGACCACTTATGCGGTCGCCGCATTTGCGGATCCACGTCCGCTTCTGCGGAAATCCCTGGCCCTTCAAGGACTGCTTCTGCGACCAATACGCCGCATCTGTGGAACCGCTTATGCGGTCCCTTTTCCGCAGATGCGGAAATGACAGAACCAACAAAACTTCAACCTGCAACAAATTCCGAATCATCCGTTTAACCACCCGAATTCACCCCGAGGCCCCCGGGACCTCAACCAAAAGCACAGATGTGACCCAATACCTTAATCAAACTTGCTAAAACCATCAAAACACTATAGTTAACATCAAAATCATCAAATTTCCTAAAATCAAAGCCTAAGTTTATCAAATTCTTCCGAAACTCACATTGGATCAAAAACGCGACCAAACGACGTTCGAATGACGTGAAAGTTTGCACACTTATCCAAAATCATCTAATGAAGCTACATCAACTCTCGGAATTCCATTCCGACCCTCGTATCAAAATCTCACCTATCAACCGGAATTCGCCAAAATTCAAACTTCGCCAATTCAAGCCTAATTCTACACCGGACCTCCAAATCCAATTCCGATTGCACTCCTAAGTCACAATCATCCCCTGAAGCTAACCGAACCACCGAAATTCGCATCCTAGCCCTCTAACTATATAGTCAATTTCCGGTTAACTTTCCCAAAACAAGCTTCCTCGTAAGAGGCTAAGTGCCTCATTTCCAACTAAAACCAATCCAATTCTACCCGATCAACTCAAATACTGATGTTGAAACATGGTGCAACATAATATGGGGGAAATGGGATGGTAACTCACGTGAAGATGGGCCGGGTCGTCACACAACTCTAGGCTTAGATTGGTTCCGATGTAAATCTCTCTGTCCGTCCAATGTATCAATAACACCACAACTTCGACTTCCTTGATTGTCATTTTGATGTTTTCATTTTCTTCTAGCTCTTAAATAGTATCTGGACTTGAGTCTACATCCATTTTTCCATCTTCAGTTGAGGTTTGAGTTGTTAAACTCTTAACTGAATTCTGTAGTTGCTATTTTTCATCTGCAACGTCATTTTGTATGCTTGAATCTGCCACTGAATTGATACTTCTTGAAGCCTGTTGATCACCACGGATTTTCCTAATTCCCCATTGAGAAGGGATCTTAATAACTTGATGTAAAGTAGATGGAACGACATCCATCTCATGAATCCAAGGTCTGACGAGGATCATATTGTATGCCATGTCCATATCTATTACTTGAAATTTTGTATCTTTGGCCACTCCTTCTGTGAATGTGGTGAGTATTATCTCCCCTTTTGTGATAGCACTTGAATTGTCAAATCTAGATAAGGTACGTGCTTTGGTTACCAATTTGTCATCAGCTTGCATCTCGTTTACCACTCTTAAAAGAATGATATTTACAGAGCTACCTGGATTAATCAAAACTCGTTTCATATTAGTATCATGTACAAGTAAAGATATTACCAGTGCATCATTGCACTGGATCAACACGCAATCTACGTCTGCATCATCAAATTTTATACTGTCTTCTTCCAAAACTTGGCAAAATCACTTCCCTTGAGTGACTGTGATTTTTGATACCTTTTTTGTAGTAGTATATGTCACACTATTGACCTCATCTCCTCTACTTATGACGTTAACCGTTCTCTTTTGTGACGGAAGTTTTGGTGGCTCTTGTCTATTCTTCATATTGCTTACCTTTATCACTGAACAAATCAATTAAGTAGCCTTGTTTTAATAAGTTCTCCATTTCACCTTGTAGCAATCTGCAATCTGTTGTTTTATGACCGTGATCATTATGAAACTCGCACCAAAATTTTGGATTTTTTCTGTTGGGGTTTGATCTTGTTTCTTTTGGCCACCACACCTTATCTCCCATGCTTCTTAAAATACCTACCAACTCAGATGTGCTAATATTGGAACTGTAGCCACCAATATTCTCTTTTGAACTTCTATTGTTGTCCCGTGTATCTCACGTGTCACGCTCCTTTCCAAACCTAGACGACGAACTTGAAGCTCTGTCCCTTGATTTGGAATCGTACCTCGAGTTCTCTTGTTTTGGACGTTAATCCCTTCCTACTGGTACCGTGTAAGGTTCATACCTATTCTTACCAGACCTTTTTGCAGTTTTTGGTCTCCTCGAACTTACTCTTTCATCTCCCCGGGACCGAGTGATAGTATCTTCTTCTATCCACAACTTCGTACTATACCTGTTGTAAACATCATTCCATGTTGTTCCGGGGAATTCTCGTAATCTTTCTTTGAGTCTTCTCGTGGCTTTTGAGCTTTTTTCATTTAGATTAGTTGCAAATTCCATAGCCGCCCAATTGTCAGGTACACGTAGTAACATCATTCTTTCACGCTGGAATCTATCTATGAATTCCCTGAGTAGCTCCGTATCTCCTTGTTTTATTTTGAAGATGTATTCCATCCTCTTTTCTACTTTTTGAGCTCCCGAATGTGCTTTTATAAATGAATCTATAAGCTCAACAAAAGAATCAATGGAATTTTTAGGTAAAAGAGAATACCATATTAGTGCTCCTTTTGTGAGTGTTTCACCAAATTTTTTGAGCAGCACTGATTCAATCTCTTGCTTGCTAAAGTCGTTGCCCTTCACGCCTATTGTAAATGTAGTTACATGATCTCATGGATCGGTTGTCCCGTCATACTTTGAGATATCGGGCATCTTAATTTTTTTTGAGTAGGCAAAGGAGCGGCACTTGGCTTCCAGGGTTGTTGAGATTTTTTTTGATTTACTTGTTGTAAATCGAAATTAACTGCGATACCAGACCCTCCATCGCGAGATTTGCTAGGAGTTCCTCTGCTGCCCGAATTAGCGAGTCCTGAACATGGATTCTCTATGGTTGCGGTGTTGCTTGGAGGCAGAGTTGGTAGTACAATTGGTAACCTGCTAACGAAAGCTTGAAGAGCATTATTCACATGTTCTACAATTAATTGCTTCAATGGATCATCAACATTGTGATCGCTCCCTTGTTGATCATTCACATGTGATGTTGATCTGTCAATTGAGTTGTCTCGGGAGTGTCGAGGAGAATTTTGAGGTGAAGGTTCTGGGGTGCCATTCTCTTGTTGATTCTGTTGGTTCAGCTGGTCTTGCTGGTTTTGTTGGTTTCGTAGGTTTTATAGGTTTTTTTGGTTGTTGTCGTTAGCATTTGACATGATTTTTTTGACAGAAAAAAGAATTTGGAAAGTGAAAAGATTATCATATTCCCGATAATGGAACCAATTTGTTTAACCAAAAAATAGGAATTTCGGTCAAAATATATTTTTAGAAGTACACAGGTTACTGATAATCAATAAAAATAGTATTTTTCGTTAGGGGTGGGCATCAGTCAGTTCAGTTCGATTTTGTGGAATTTCAGTTCGGTTATTCGGTATTCGATTTGTGAATTTAATAACCAAAATCGTACCATAATAACTTCGGTTCAGTTTGGTTTATTCATGTTCGGTTCGGTTTATTTGGTTTGGTTTTTAATTTAGCTATGTGAGAAATTCTTACCCGCTCAAGGGCAAAATAGAGCGGATAACTTCAGCCAAAATTTTATAGTTAAGATTTGATGAGTTCAAATTTCTCTATGGTCCTCTTCTGCATAAATGAATATGCTTTGCAACTAGCAGTTATGAAAAGAGAAGGCACAGAAATCCAATTCAGGCAAGTCGATGAATCATTCTGAACTCGAATTAATTATCTTATTATAAAACACTATCAATATTGCAACATCTAATCTTATAACTGAAGAATTATAATTTCGAAGTAAAAAAACAAAAGTACCCAAAGTAGAAAGATCCATGGATTAATTGGTTTTTGGGTTGCAAGTTTAACCAATCCCAGTTAATTAACTATTATGTGTCTTTCATAAATGGGAATGATCTTGTTAGATGTCAAACCAATCTATTGAACAAGGATAGCTCTCAACGGAGTCAGGAGCCAACCAAGCTTTTGAATCTTTGAAGGCTGTTGTAACTACTTATTGGAGAGGTCCAAAATTTGGTTTTTCGATTTAACCGAAAATAGAACCATTAAAACTGATCGCCGAACCGAACACCGAACCTTTTAAAATTATAAACCGCAAATCGACAGAATAAACAGAAAAACCGAATAAACCAAAATTTTTGGTTCGGCCGGTTTTTTCAGTTCGGTCGGTATTATGCCCACCCCTAATTTTCGTAATAAGAAAGAAAATAAGAATTTGAAATCGCAATGTAGTCAATAGAAAGCAAAATAAAGTAATTGTATTCCAATAAACAGAACATGTCCGTACAAATGATATCTCTTTCCTTTTTATAGTAATCTACGAATATAACATCTTTCCCCTTTTATGACGGAATCATTATGAGTATTAATGACATTAATGAGATGCTATAATTGGTAATCGTAACTGTTCATGAAGATTCTGTAACATTCGAGATCTTTTACGCTCATTAATGGCTAATTCACGAATCTTTCCTTTTTAGTGTCTTGATTCATTCTGCCGGTATCTCTTCATGTAACTGTTTACACTTGAACAACCATATCTTATCCTCTCGTGGGTGAGTTGCTCGTATCTGTTACATCACGTGCCTCTTTTAGTGTATTTCTCCAGCTGTCGCTTTCTCAATGATCCACGTGTCTTGTCTTATCAGCCATTCACATAAATTCATGTGTAATACTTATTTTTAGGGCTGCTTATTGGGCGGATTGGGCGGTTATTTGCTCTTAACGGTTTGGCTTATTGATTATTGACTTTTAAATGTATTAATCTAGTATCCACCTGATAAGATATCAGGCGGATGGTATCGGTTTAGCTCTTATCGGGCAGTTATCGGGCGGTTTATCGGCCATTTATTCAAGATTCGATATGATCACATGGGAAAATTGATGCCTGTTTAGTCATTGGTTTTATTTTAGTTTCTTATTCATGGCTTTTATTTGGTTTGCTGTCTGTTGCTTTTGGTCTTTATTTTATGTCCTCTAACGTTTACTTTTCCTACGTTTACTTTTCCTTTGTCTAGATATTTTGATCAATAAATTGCATACATAAAATAGTGGATGAATATTAATGCTCCAAGTGCATCAAGAGAAAGGAAATAATGCCTACAATTGCACAATCCACTGCTGGGGATTCAGTTAAAAATTGTGCCGACAGTAAAAAGACTACATAAAAGTATTAACTAAGTTAAAAGTAAACTACTTTTAGTCCATTCTTCTTGAATTGTTAGAAAGATAGAGTGCTGGAAGTCGACGAGATAGAGTACTGGAAGCCTAGAAGTCGACGAGATAGAGTACCGTTGGTGGCTGCTGGTTGAAATTTAGGTGTCAGGGACTTAGGGTTTCTGATTATTTAGGCGTTAGATTAGAGATAGAGTACTGGAGGAGTGGAAGTGGAAGGGTCGTTGATTATTTAATATATATGGGGATATATATATATATATATATATATATATATATATATATATACGGGTTAACGGATTATCCGTTAAGAAAATTGAATAATCCGCCCCCAAACCAATAAGCCCTTAATTAAAAAATTTCAATCTGTTCCCCATCCGTTAAACTGTTAAGCCATTAAGCTTCAGTTTTGGTCGGTTTTGAACACCCCTACTTATTTTACCAATACAACATATAGGATGACACTGAAAATATGGCTTCAGCTTCCTAGAGGCACTTAGCAAAGCGAGTGCCAATTTTTCTTAGTGAGGGTATCTAGTTTCGGCCTTACCTAAGGTTGTACTGACATAATAAATTGGAAATTGCGTACCTTGTTCTTCTCGGACTAGGACTCCACTCACCACTATTTCCGATACTGCTAAATACAAGTATAGTCATTCGTCTGCCCTCAGCGTGTGAAGTAATGGTGGGCTGGATAAGTATTGCTTAAGTTCCTCTAAAGCCCGTTGACATTCTGGGGTCCATATGAAGTATTTTTTCTTTTCAACAATGAGAAAAATCGATGACTTTTATCGCATGACCTCTAGATGAATTGCCCCAGGGCTACAATGCGCCCGGTTATCCTTTGTACAACCTTAACATTACCCATTGCCATGATATCCTCGATAGCTTTGATCTTGTCGAGATTGATCTCGATCCCTCGATTGGATACCATGAATCCGAGAAATTTACTAGACCCGACCCCAAATGCACATTTTTCTAGATTCAGCTTCATGTTGTACTTCTTCAATATACTGAAGGTTTCCTGCAAATGCTTTAAATGGTCCTCTACTCGCAGGGACTTAACTAGCATATTGTCAATAATATAAACTTCCATGGTTTTTCCTATTTGTTTTTCGAACATTTGGTTTACTAGTCGTTGGTAAGTGGCACCTGCATTTTTTAATATGAATGGCATTACGTTATAGCAGTATGTGCCATATCTAGTGATGAAAGAAGTTTTTGTTTGGTCGCCCAGGTTTATCCGTATTTGGTTGTAACAGGAATTGGCATCGAGAAAACTGAGAGTCTCGTGGCTAGCCGTGGCATTTGATTATATGATCGATCTTAGGCAAAGGGAAAGAATCTTTGGGGCATGCTTTATTCAAATCTTTATAATCTACACACATTCTTAGTTTGTTCATTTTCTTAGGATTTACTACTACGTTTGCTAACCATTCCAGGTATTTGACTTTCCGGATGGACCCTATTTTAAGCAGTTTAGTTATCTCATCCTTAATGAAGGCATGCTTGATCTTGGATTGGGGTCTCCTTTTCTATTTTACCTAGGGGAACTTCGGGTCCAAGCTCAGTTTATGAGTAGTGATATCCGGTGGCATCTCTATCATATCGAGATTGGACCAAGCAAAATAATCCATATTAGCTGTAAGAAATTGAACGAGTTTTTTCCTAAGCTTGGGAGTTAACCCCGTGCCTAGGCATACCTTCTAATCAGGGAGATGTCCGATCAGCAGGATCTGCTCCAGCTCTTCGACCTGTTGACTTGGTAGCATCGAAATCATCGGGGGCGATAAAGGATTGAGGAACCTATAAGTCATCATCTTCGTCAATCCCTTGCTTATACGATTGGGTCAAAGCTGGCATCGATGATTTCTATTTGGCTTCCTATTTCGCTTTTGAACCTGAGTCCTTTGTTAATGTGAGTGTTGATATCGGAATTACTTCATCGACGGAAACATATCCTTCGCGGCGGGTTGTTCCCCGTAAACCGTCTTTATCCCCTCTGGTGTACGAAATTTTAATACTCGATGAAGGGTCAAAGGCACGACCCCCATGTTATGTATCCATGGTCTCCCGAATAGGGAGTTTGTATACGATAAAAATCAGAGGGCTCGATTTTGTGACCACTAGGGCGCCTCAAAAAGACAACCCCCAGGAGGCTCGAAGTCTAGCTCGGAGTTCATCCTTGAGGGTTCGTGATGATTGACCTCGAGGAAGTACAAACCAATAGTTGCGACGCACTAGCGGGAAATTCCCAAGGCGCATGGTCAAGACTGACAAAGCCTACAAGGGAAACACTAGTCTATACCAGACTAGTAAGTAGCTGTTCCAGCTATGTTTCTTTGTAATAATTACTCATGTATTAGGATGGGATTTCCTTCCTTATATAAAGGGGATTGTAGACATGTGATTCTTTATCCTCCCCAAGATTTTACGTATTTTAGCATTTAAATACTTAGTTTAGGTCTACTATAGTTATTTCAATAAATTTTGACTCTTTTATTTTATTTTGTCACAAAATAAAAATTACAAAAAAATATTTTATTTTATAAAATTAAAAAATAATATAAAAATAGTACCTTATTTTATCTTTATATAATCTTGAAAATACAAAAAAAAAAAGTTTCATGTTTTAATATAGTTTAGCTTAATTAATTAGAATTAGTTTTTGCATTATGTAGTCTAGTTATCTTATATTAAAGGAATTTAGCTATGGTTTTGAATAATAATTTTGGAGTCTTGGAGCCCAATTTTAAGACCCAACAAGACATGGACCTACCCCAACAACAACAACAACCACCCCACAAGTGAGGTCTGGGGAGGGTAATATGTACGCAGACCTTACCCCTACCCCGAGGGGCAAAGAGGCTGTTTCCAGGAGACCCTTGGCTCAAGAAAGAAACAATTGACAGAAACAAGTGTCGATATATTAGTACTAGCAATAGGCTCATAATAAATAACATACAATACACAACATAACATAAAATAACTAAATAACAGCATTATAAGGAATATACGAAATACGAGAAAGAGGAAAGTATACTAATAT
>MU668997.1:95345-129074 GCA_026770625.1 Nicotiana glauca
TTCATGTTTTTACACTATAATATCATAATCCAAGTCCAAATATCCATACCTGATGATTCTCCTTCGAAGCCTCTTCAAAATCGCCCAAAAATCGCCTTAGTTCGCACCCCAAAATGATTTCTAACTTCTGAAAATCGAATACACTGTTTCATATAACCCTTCTGCGATTTTCGCTTTTGCGGTCCCTCGACCGCTTTTGCGGGACCGCTTCTGCGGCCTTAAGTCCACTTCTGCAGCTTAACTTAACTCACACGACCGCTTCTGCGATCTAAAACCGCTTTTGCGGAAGCCGCTTCTGCGGTTACCCTGACCGCGTATGCAGTCTCCACTATATGACCCAAGACCGCTTCTGCGGTAAAATACCGCTTATGCGGTGTCCGCTCCTGCGGAATCCTTCCGCTTCTGCAGTAAATCCACCCCTCCTCCAGGACCGCTTCTGCGATCAAAGAGCCGCATCTGCGGAATCGCTCCTGCGGTCCTATTTCCGCAGATGCGGAAATACCAGAAGCTTTAAGAACAGACCTGCAATTTTACCAATTTCCTTCCGTTTAACCATCCGAAACCATCCCGNAACTGCAACTGTCGGAATTCCATTTCAACTCCCGGATCAAAATCTCACCTATCAACCGGATTCCGCCAAAATTCCAACATCGCCAATTCAAGCCTATTTCTACACCGGTCCTCCAAATTCAATTCCGATCGCTCTCCTAAGTCACAAATCACCTCTCGAAGCTAACCGAACCACCGAAATTCACATCCGGGCCCTCTAACCACATAGTCATCTTCCGGTTGACTTTTCTGAAACAAACTCCCTTCTAAGAGGCTATATGCCTTATCTTCAATCAGAATCAGTCCAAATTTACCCGATAGACTCTAATACTGATATAGAACATGAAATAACACTATAAGGGGAAACGAGGCGGTAACTCACGTGACGACGGGCCGGGTCGTCACACTTAGTTATTTTGAGCCTTTATGATATTCTTTTTTTCTAACCCTGTCCAAATCTACGTTACAATCCAAAAAAGACCTCTCAGATAATCTTTGAGAGTGCTGAGTTTAGACATGCCAAGAGTATATGATATTTTTACCATGGTTAATGCCTGGTTATCTGCTGAACTAGAGGAAATAAGAAGAAAAGAACAAAATGAGAGAGTCTTATTGGTGAAAACCTTCATAGGCACTATAAGGCGATGGTGAGTTGAGAGAAAGAACAAAATGAGAGAGTCTTGATAGTGAAAATACTTCGGGCACTACAAGTCGAATAAGGATCCTGAATCAGATTGGATAATCGGAGCATTGAAGCCGAGTTTCACGGTTTAGAGGTATAACAAAAGTTGAGCATTAGACTTGCTGGAAAGATTAGGCCACTTAATCCAAAAATGCATGTCATGGTCATTACAGTTGGTACTCACATCTGATAAGTTTATACTTGATTATTTCCCTGTTAGATGTCACCTCTTTCCATCTTCCCCTTTACTTTGTTCCTTTTATCTTGTTTACTTCCTCTTCCTGAGTCTGTTTGGTCAGAACAAGTGAGAAATGACTTCAAAATTTGCCACTAGCTTTCCAATTGCACAAAACGGGATCTGGCTAGCACATCAAAGTGGTTAACCAATAACAAGCAAGGTCTTCCAGGTGGAAATCAAAGTTATCATGGAAAGTGAAGGAGCAATAGACCTCAAGGCCAAGGCCAGTGACCTACGTCAGGAAAGAATAGCAAGCGCACTAAGTTGGTAAAAATCAACGTGTTTTGGGATTCATGTGAAATACAAAGTTTTGGTAAATGTCAATTCATGAGAAAAATAAAATAGATAGAGGATGTTGGGTTTGAACAGATCAGAGGTATTTTCTGTGATAAGGGTGACAGAGAAAGTGGTTAGTCAATAAACAAGCAAGGTCTTTCGAGTTGAAAACAAAGTTATCATGGGAAGTGAAGGAGAAATCACCCTCAAAGTCAAGGCTACAAACCAACCACCATGTTTAAACTTACAAGTTTTCTTTACTTGAAACAGGGACAAAGACTATGTCCAAATCAAAGCTTGGAAGCTTGAATTTTTCAAGTGTCGTGCCCAAATTTTGTCAGCACAAAGGCGGTTTGAGAAGGGGAAAGAAAATTTGTTCGATCTGCAGGAACCTTCCATGAGGAAAAGCATGGTTCAGGGGCTAGGAATTTTGTTCGTTCTGCACAGATCCTCCAGGAAGAGAGAATGGCTCAGGTAAGTTCTTTCTCGGCTTTTCAGGACCCTCCTGGATAATAGGATTTAATTTCAAGTTTTCAGGACCCTCCTGGATAATGGGACTTAGTTTTAAGACCTTCACTAGATAATGAGATTTAGCATAAGTTTCACCTTTAGGAAGTTGAATTTAGCTTTAATGTTTTCACTCTTAAGATGAGTTTTAACTTTAGTTTTCAGGGCTCTCCTGGATAATGAGATTTAGCTTTTGAGTTCTTATAGCTCTTATAATAACAAGATTCGATTAACACTCATAGATATTCCCAATACCAAACTAGAGTAGAAAAGTTTCTTTTATTTTGTCTGTTTTGTTGTAATGGCAGACGTCCACCTGGATAACAAGGGAATACATCTCAAGTTTTAGTATCAGGCGCCCACCTGAAAAACAAGGGAATACAGTTCAAGTTTTGGCGATCAAGCTCCCACATGGAGAACAAGGGAATACATTTCAAGTTTTGGCAATCAGGCACCCACCTGGAGAACAAGGGAATTCAGTTCAAGTATCGGCAGCAGACGCCCACTTGGAGAACAAGTGAATTCATTTCAAGTATAGGCAGCAGGCGCCCATCTAGAGAACAAGGGAATTCATTTCAAGTAATGACAATAGGCGCCCACCTGGAGAACAAGTGAATTCATTTCAAGTCAGTAGCAGGTGCCCACCTGGAGAACAAGGGAAGTCACTTCAAAATTCATTTCGAAATATTTCAAGATTTCAAGTCAGTAGCAGGCACCCACCTGAAGAACAAGGGAAGTCATTTCAGAATTCAATTCAAGTTAGAAGTAATAGAAGCTCGTGACAAGAATGCGAGTCAACAGTCCGAGATGATCAACAGAAGTTAGTCACAAACCAAAAGAAAAAAAAGAAAAAAAGAGGGAAGTGAATCCAAATGAAGAAGTAGATGAAAGATGTGAATTGCTCAAGACATGGTTGAAGTCACAAGCACTATGTCCGGTCTTGATCCAAGAAGCTGAAGAAGAATGAGCTAGCACCTGCAGCTAACAAGTGCCAAGGTTCAAATCTAAAGTATGCATGAAGAACCATTCAAGACTCAAGATCATGCTTCAGAAGACTTATGGATAGGAATCTTGTAACTCGTAGTTGACAGGTTTAGTTAGCCTTTTTCATTTTTTGATGTAATAACAGGACCGCGGTCCGGAACCTCAATGGAACGGAACCTCGACCGACTCTCCACCTTAGTATACTCCATCACTGTTCCTACTTCTAAACTACACGTGGCCTGATTCCTTTATCGCCAAGGATATGTACACAGCTCAAATACCAGGGATCAGTCACATCCTCCTTTCTCTTAGTTTTTGGTCTCCCTAAATAAGGGTCGGGTCAAAAAACCTGTCTAGTCGTTCTTTGTCTGAAAATACTTCGTGTTTCCAGTCAAAGAGGGGCAGCTGTAGACATGTGATTCTTTACCCTACCCAAGATTTTATATATTTTAGTATTTAAATACTTAGTTTAGGTCTAATATAGTTATTTCAACTAATTTTGACTCTTTTACTTTATTTCGTCATAAAATAAAAATTACAAAAATGTATTATTTTATGTACCTTTTATAAAATTAAAAAAATAATATAAAAATACTACCTTATTTTTATCTTTATATAATCTTGAAAATACAAAAAAATAATAGTTTTATGTTTTAATATAGTTTAGTTTAATTAATTAGAATTAGTTTTGCATTATGTAGTATAGTTATCTTATATTAAAGGAATTTAGCTATGGTTTTAAACAATAATTTTGGAGTCTTGGACCCCAATTTTAAGACCCAACAAGACATGGACCTACCCCAATCTCTTAAATTAAGCCCAATACCCAATACCCATTAAACCTAATACCTTAAAAAAACCCTTCTTCCTCTAATGAAAGCTAACCTAGAGATCATACCTATACACTCTAAGACATCTGCCGTTTTCATCAAGAATAGACCCCCCCGAACATCTTCTTCTTCATCTTACCTCCCCTTTTCTTCTTCTCCCGCACAACCCACACGAGCAAAAACTGGCGACCACTCTCAACCCCACCAGCCTCCACGTTTCCTCCCACATCCTTTCCATTTTGCTGCCTAGAAATAGTAGGACACATACAAGATGGAACCAGATCTGGCCAGAAACGTGTAACTCCGATGAATTTCCATTGAATACGACAAAATCGAGTTCGAACCCTGCGGTACACCTAGCTCCAAGACTCCCAAAAACTACACCAAATCAGTATGGAAATCAGCTCGAAATCACTACCCAAATCCAGTTGAGTTGAATCAGTTCAAGTGGCCGATTCCGGTCTAGATGCCTAGTCTGTTGCTCAGTTGAGAGTTTTGCTGTTTTATAACTTTTATTTTCATCGTATTTGCTCCAGAATTTCATCAATAGAAGCTTGTCAGAGGTTTTTGTTTATCAATACATTGAAGAAAGTTAGTTTGAAGGTCGAGTTGTTCAAACATCCACATGTATTATTATTGCAAGTAGGAAATTCCATTTTTAAGCTTCCAAGTGGTCGTGTTACGTCTGGTGAATCAGAAATTGAATGTATAAATGTAAGCTCTCAAGCCACCTGATACAAAAAGGCCGAAGGAGTGCACAAAATTGTTTTCTTGTGAGGTTGCCCGAAAGTCGCAAATTCATTGTACCGGAGGACCTAAAGCTTCTAGCTGTTCCACTCTGCCAAGTTCATAAAATTTCAAGGTACTGTACCTCAAGCACATTCATGAATAGAAAATTTATTTATGGTGGAATTAATCTGCTTTGCTTTTACACAATGGACTATTACTAATGAGTCAAGTGTTGTCTAATGCCTTTTGTACCTTAAATGACCATATTTTATGTGATACTAATAACAATGCAACAGTAAGATATTAAAATCCAATGAAAATATAAAGAAATTCCACAATGCTAGCAAAAATCTTCATTAGCCTCTAGCTTGAGTGAATTTAAGAGGGGTGTATCAGTTTGTAGCAGATGTCTCATGTGAAATAGTGAGGAAGAAAGTAGCGGATATATTTTTGCACATTATATTTTGTAGCTTAGCTTCTCTATCAGCATAAATCTTGCTTTAACTGTGTTTGTTGGCGAATGTGTAATTTCTGCATAGGAAAAACAACTTGTATTCAAATCCTTAATCCTGAATCGTGTGGGGTTAATCGAAATTATTTGAGGTTTGGGGTCTTGTTGGGTTACGAGACTTGGTTTAAAAAGCCTAATGGAATGTTTATCAGGTTTTTATGCTGTTGTAGCTTAGAAAACTCTTCATTCTCTCGTTTTGTTTGTTTAACTAATGGGCATCGTAGCTTGCTTTAGGCGCGATTTGATCTATCATTCTGATTGTGTACATGTTCGCGTGATATAATTATGATTCTTTTAAAAATAAATCGAGGTATGCATTTGCACAACTTTGGCCAAACCTTTTCTAGAATAAACTAAGTGTTAGGAATTGTGGACACGTACGCGTGACATGATTCTTGACGTGCCAAACAAAATGAGTACACGTACGCGTGACTCGTTTCAAGTTAATTTCTTAATTACGAATAATCAAGCAATTAAAAGCCGTTAAAGAGGTGAATGCACATAGGTTCTAAAATAAGTAATTAGACACTTTGACTAAGTCAAGTATGATTAAAGCGACCATGCTAAACCCACAGAACCCGGGAATACCTAGCACCTTCTCCTGGATTAACAAAATTCCTTACCCGAATTTCTGTGTTCGCAGACCATAAATAAAGTCAAACTTTCTCGACTCGAAATTGTAAACCGATGACTTGGGATACCATAAATTATCCCAAGTGGCGACTCTGAATTTAATATAAATAATCCCGTTTCGAATGTCACTTAAATTGGAAAAACTTCCTTATATACCCTTTCGGGGTAGAAAAAAAAAGGTGTCACAGGGATCCTTTTTATTTTGTAAAGGCATCGAACACACAATATAATTCATTCAATAGAAGAACATTCTCTCTGGTCTCTGACTTAAACATACTCTCTATTTGGCTATGTTGCTTATAATTTATTACTTTATTTATATTTATTGTATATCATTAATCGTTCTGCATTTATTGCTCGTTATTGGCCATAAAGAGCCGCAATCAAAACCCTAATAGTTGTTAATCCCCCATAGACCGCCCTTAACAGGGCATCTAACTTGGCATCGAGTCCCCGCACGTGCTAGCTCGAGGCCCTGATTCTCAACCGTTTGGTTTGGTTTCTAAAGCCATCTTCAATCTCTTGTATTATTTTATAATCTCATTACTTAGCATCTACTGTTTAACAACTAGCATAAAAATGGATCACATATTTTTAGAACCACAAAATCAAATCTAATTGTTATTACCATTTTCAAGGTAAACAGTTTGGCGCCCACCGTGGGGCTAAAAATAATATGATTGTTTTCTTGCTAGTTTACTACATAACGCATGTTATCTTTCACACTTTTTCTTGTGCAAGATCTTTGATTTTAGGTCAAAATGTCCAACTCAGTAAATGGACGTGAAAATAACAATCTTGAGGACCATGGAGAAAACGGTGTAGGTATTCCAGGTATTGGTTTACCACCACGAAACCCTGGGGACATGCAAGAACCTATTCCCGTGGACGCGCTTTCGTGCGACACTCAACACGTCGAAATAAGCTCCCACACCAACAGGATCATACACCAAGGAGATAAAAAAGAAGCTCAGAAAACCCCAGCTAGGGAAGAACATGAAAATAGCCTTCACGTTATTTTTGAAATGTTATAGGCACAACATATGGCGATTGCTCAACTGCAAAGTCACCAAAAAAACTCCCAGCATAGTAGTACCAAAAACGTCTCTTCAAGCCAAGCAGGTACCGGAAACATCAAGCAACAACGAGTCGGCAGCCGACCCCGCTGTCATAAAAATGCTCGAAGACCTCACAAAGAGGGTCGAATTGGGTGAGAAGAAGATAGAACCCAACGACAAGAAGGTGGAGACCTACAATTCTAGGGTCGATCAAATCCCAAGCGCTCCCCCGATCCTAAAAGGTGTCGACTCCAAGAAGTTCGTGCAAAAGCCGTTCCCACAGGAAGCGGCTCCAAAACCCATTCCAAAGAAGTTCGGAATGCCCGACATTCTGAAGTACAACGGAACCTCGGACCCCAACGAGCCCTTACACTTGTGTAGTAAAAGGCAATGACCTGAGGGACGACGAGATCGAATTTGTCCTACTAAAGAAATTTGGAGAGACGCTCTCAAAGGGAGCGATGATGGGGTACCACAACTTAGCTCCACACTCGATAGATTCGTTTTCCATGCTGGTAGATTCATTCATAAAGGCACATGCTGGTGCCATCAAGGTAGCTACAAGAAAATCCGACGTCTTCAAAATCAAGCAAAGAGATAAGGAGATGTTGTGAAAATTCGTATCTCGCTTCCGAATGGAACGACCGCCGGTCTCCGATGGCTGGGTAGTGCAGGCCTTCACTCAAGGTTTGAACGAGCGGAGCTTGGTATCTTCGAAATAGCTGAAGCATAGCTTAGTCGAATATCCCGCCGTGACCTGGTCAGACATCCACAATCGATAACAATCAATGATCAGGGTCGAAGACGACCAACTAGGAGCCCCATCGGGCTCGGTATATCCTAGCAGGCCTCCGACGAAGGAGCCAAAGCCAAATAAATAAAGGTACCAACCATACATTAAAGATAGAAAAAATGCCCCGAGGTGCAACATACCCCGCAACGATCGAAGGCTGGATCGAGGTCAGAACCCTCAGGGACTTGTTAGCAGAGTTGGATTCAATGGACTCACAGGGCCGACGGAGGCACCTCGCCTGTTAGAATACAACTTCAACGTCGACATATCGGATATCGTATTCGCCATCAGTAAAATCAGAGACACCCGGTGGCCAAGGCCTGTAAAATCAGATCATTCGCAAAGGAACCATAACTTAGTGTGTGAATTTCACAACACACATGGTCACAGGACCGAGGATTGCCGACAACTCCGGGAAGAAGTAGCCCGATTACTCACCAAAGGTGACCTCTGGAATTCCTCAATGATTAAGCCAAGACTCAGTTCCAGGAAAGAGAGGTGACAAAGAAGAGTGAAACAAGCGAGCCATAACATGTTATCCACATGATCTTTAGAGGTATCGATTCTCCACAAGAACCCATGGTCATGAGACCAAATATTTCCATCACCAGGGAAAAGAGAACTCGAGGTTACGTACCCGAGGATGCCCTTATGTTCAGCAACGAAGACCTCGAGTCTTTATCTCATCCCCATAACGATGCATTGGTTATTTCCTTCTTGTAAATACATTTCAAATTAAGCGTGTGCTTGTGGATCCAGTAGGTCGGCCAACATCATCAGGTCGAGGGTGGTGGAGCAACTTAGACTGCTCGACCAGATCGTGTCTGCTTCTCGAGTCCTCAACGAATTTAACATGGCAAGCGAAATAACCAAAAGAGAAATCACCATCCCGATCAATATGGCTGGCATAACCCAAAATGCCAAATTTCATGTCATCGAAGGAGATATGAGGTATAACGCCTTTCTCGGAAGGCCATGGATACACTACATGAGGGCAGTATCATCCACCCTCTATCAAATGATGATGTTCCCAATGAAGCACGGGATAAAAACCGTCTACAAAGAATAGCATGCAGCAAAAGAGATATTTGCGGTGCACGATGTGGCGGTGACATCAATACCTCATTGTCGAAGGAACCAAAGGATAAGAAAGTGGTAAAATAGCAATAAAAAGCTATACTTTCAGTTACACCCTACTAAAACAAGCAGCGGACCGTACTGCATCCTCAAAGCAAACGATATAAGCATATTAAGATGCGAGGCATCACTGGCACTAAGGTATGATCATCTCCCTTTTTCGTTCAGATTTTGATTTAACTGTGTATGCAGGCACTCGATCGATGCTGCCGAAGCGCTTTCCAACCTGATGGCCTTAGGTTTCAAAAGCATGCATTGCACTCTTTTCCTTCGATTGGATTTTATCCCAAGAAGCGCTTTTACCGACAAGGTTTTTAATGAGACAACATCTATATGCTACCTAAGGAAGGATTCACAAGTATTCAAAGCTTCTCTTCAATCAGCCTCGAATACTGAAGGGCATCCCCCTGGAAGGTCCTCCCTTCATAGAAGCTAAGATGTGCTGAATGGGTTCTCGATAGGAAAATGATATACCGGGTGAAACGGTCGAATGAACCGTGCCCGTATAGAATAACCGAGCCCTAGATGGTGAAGGCATGTTTACTTGTACCAAGTAATCAAAGAATATTTTCCCCTCCATCAAAATATTTCGCATTTCAAAGGAGCTCTCTATTTCTTACAAAAATGGATCCAGGTCCCAAAATGTCCCGAACACTCGGGGACTGACGTCCCGAACACTCGGGACTGGCGTCAAAACTTGAAGCAAAAAAATGTCCCGAGCACTCAGGGAATGGCATCAAAAACTCAAGGCTACATGACCTCCGGGTCAAAAACTCCAAACTCGTAAGCCCTCAATGAGGCAATACCAAGTTTATGGGGAATGGCTCCCGAGTCAAGAAATTCTCGATGACTCGGGGACTGCCGCCAACTGCCACCCCCATCGATCTGTCAAAACCCGAGGCTATAAGGCCCCATGTGGGCAACTTCGAATGCATAAGACCTTCATAAGGCAATATCAAATCTGTAAGATCTCAAAAGCATGTAAAAATTCCTAAGACCTTCACAAGGCAATATCAAAATTTTAAGACCTCAAGTAAGGCATGAACCATACTTGTACCAAGTAACCAACGCTGTAAGACCTCAAAGGCATGTAAAAATTTATAAGACCTTAAAAAAGGCATAAATCCCGATCTTAAAGTTAAGGCTATATATCGAACTTATAAGACCCCTAAAAAGGCATACCTTCGATATAGACGCTAAAACTACCTCACTCGAGGACTGAAAGGCTCCGGCCAAACACAATTACTGCGGTTACAAGGCTGTACCAGCCAAAGTGACACGACTCAGGGACGCCCAACCATCGCTACAAAATCACAGGCCTTCAATTGCTTCAAAAGAACTTTGAAAAGAACCGGTTAAAACAGGCTACCCTCGATACAGGCAAAAAGGCTTCGATCTTGTCAACTCCAAAACTATAGGCTTTGAAACACTCAGCCACCGAGCAAGACCTCCTGAGGTGCTCGATCATCGCCATATAATGACTCACAATTGAGGTTTTACCGAACCGTCGAAGAGTCAGGCAAATACAAATTCAAAAATCCTTCATGAGGGAAGAATAAAGCCTATATTAGAGGTCGTATCGACCCTAAAGCATTAGAGCCACTGCAGCCAGATCACATAAAAGGTCGTACTGACCTAAAGTGTAAGAGCCACTACCACCAACTCACATAAAAGGTCGTACCGACCTAAAGCGTAAGAGCCACTGCTGCCAACTTGCATAAAAGTTCGTACCGACCTAAAGCGTAAGATCCACTGCCGCCAGCTCACATAAAAGGTCGTACCGACCTAAAGCGTAAGTGCCGCTGCCGCCAGCTTGTATAAATGGTCGTATCGACCTAAAGCATAAGATCCACTACTGCCAGCCCATGTAAAATGCCGTACCAACCAATCGCGTAAGAGCCTAAGGGCCAGCCTTAAAATAAAAAACTTATGGGTTAATAGGCTCGAGTCGAAACCCGACTTGGAGAGTGAACCCGAAATAGTTAACCACATATGCCTGAGAATAAAAGTATAAGAGCTTAAACACCGACTTACACTATAAGGTCATCCCGACTAAACACGTAAGAGCCTACGGGCTAGCGGAACGAAGCCCGGGACCATAAAATAAGACCTAAGGGTTTTTCTTCCAAAGACCAGTTCATCTGGCTAATGATTGACAAATATTGAAGCAAATGGAAGCACATGAAAAATGAAGCCACAAGGTTTCCTTTGATACATATATGCGAAAAATAAAAACTCCATTTACAATGTTCCCTAAAAGCACTATACACAGAATCGGTAAAGGAAGGCCTAATCTATGTCCTCCTAGGGGACTATGGCCCGTCAGCCTCTTTCTCGCTATCATCGATATCAGACAGAAGGGACTTAGCGTCAGACTCATCTACCTTTGCCTTCTTTACCTCTTCCAAGAGTTCAAAGCCTCTAGCATGAATCTTCTCGAGGGTTTCCCTTCGAGATTTACGTCGAGCATACTCCCTGCTTCTGCCCTTACTGTTAAGAGCCCTCCTTAGCTTAGCTCGAGCGCCGGCCGATCCTTCAGATAAATCACCACTTTCTTATCGGCCTTAGTTCGGCTCATTATGACTTTGGCCCGGTCATCCACGACTTCGACCTTCACATTCTGAAGCTCAAACTCGAGCCATGATATCATGTCCGCTTGGACCAAGCTATTTTCATGAGCTATGCGAAGTTGCACTTCGAAGGCAGAAGTTCTAGACAAAGCGGCCTTTTCTACCACAACTTGAGCATCCACCCGAGCCTTCAATTCATCACACTGATGCTTAATTTGGGAAATTTCACTCTCAACGCATTCCAGGCTCTCTGAATTCTTCTGTAACTGGAATAAATGAAATATCAGCCTCTGGGATAGAAAAGGGAACCTACACACCTGAGAACAAAATTTATCTGCTCTTCAAAGTAGCTTTTATAGTTCAGGCTTCACTCGTCTCATACCGCAAGTGTGCCAACTCCTCCTCCTTGTCATCACAAAGGAGACTAAGAGATTTCTCCCCATCCACGGCTTCCTGCAGTCGGACCTCTCAACGAAGCAACTCAGATTTGAGCTTGTTTAAAGCCTATGAAGGATAAACTCAATAAAAGAATAAAGTTGAAAAAACCAAGGAATCAACACGACCGGCCAAAACTCACCTTATAGTAGAGCCGCTGAGCTTCCTCAAAAGTCGAGCGCACATCTGCTAGTCTAGTTCCATCAACCCCAGTAAAACTACTCCCAATTGGGTCACAGTTGCTCGTTACATGTGGTCCCCAGCCTCGAGCATCCCTCGAAGTACCTTTGACGGAAGAAGAAGCCAGCGGCAGAGAACCCTCGTTCCTCGCCTTGGGCACTGCAGGTTCGGCTGATACATCCTTACTAAGCCTCCGGGGTGGACTCATCCTGCTATAAGCATCGTCCTTCTGTGGAGGCTTTTTGTGCTTATTATTATTATTTGGCCCCAAAGCTGATGATTCTTCCCTCTATCCGAGACGACACTGTCTCACCTTAGAGAACCCACCAATACCTACAAAGACGAAATCAATGCGCTTAAAAAGGGAATGCTTTCCAAAGAAAGAGCAAAATTGCATAAATTTACCGTGGTGTTTTTCCTCCCATATGCCCTTAGACAGATCTCGCCACTTACGGCCATCATAGTCAAATGGATCGCCAACTTTCGATCCCAATCTGTCATGTCGGGGACGTCGTAGGGCATCTATGAAATTGCTGCAAAAAGGGAATGGAAAATGCATTTTTAGAGCTCGCCTCCGCCGTGAACAAAAGAAGCAAAACCACAAAGACACAAGTGTAGAACTTACGTGAAAAACTCCATTCCTCGGGAAACGGCATGAACTCCATCGGGATAATGTTAGCAGTCTGTACTCGTATGAATTGCCTCATCCATTCTTGGTCCCCATCTTCTTCATTGTCAATGACGAAAGGCCTAGTGTATCGGCATTGCAGGATCAGCAGGCCTCGATGATGAAAAGGCCGGTACAACCTAATAAGATGGCTGAGTGTAAAATCGAGCCCTGCTCCTTCCGCAAAGAATCGTGTCATCAGTTCTATACACCAAAATGACAGGTGAATCTAAGCCAAGGTAGCCCGATACTTCTAACATAAATCGAGCACAACCCTATCGAGGGGGGCCAACATGAAGGGGTACATGTATACGTACAAAAACCCTTCGGCATGATCCATAATGCTCTCTTCTAGGGAAGGTACCTGCAATACTGCTTTCTCCCCCCATCCGTAATCTTTTTTCACTAACTCAAGATGCTCCTCTCCTATCAGAGAGGTAAGCTTCGAAGCATACTCCCAATGCCTCGGGGCATTGGGAGGTTTTTCTGTAGGAAAATTCTCCCTCGAGGCAAAATGTCCTAAAGGCAGCTCGCCTGACTCCGGCTGTGCACCACCAACCAATCAGGGATCAACGGCCAAGCTTCCTTCTCCTCGCAGAATAGATCCTAGCATAGTAGCCATAACTATGACAAATCAGAAAATTGGAGCGGGAATTTGAGATAAGGTTTCAAAGTTAAAATGGTAAAAGAAATAACATAGGGGGAAAGAGCTCTATGAAGGATGATAGATACTCAGAATAGCGCAATCTTCAAAGAAGGGAATACAAACATATATATAGAGCAAGCGGCAACTGTCTGCCTGGCTCAAAGGCCAGTTAAAAATATTGGCTAAGCCATTATCACTTTGGGAAGACGTACCGGCGCGATCGCCTCGGTCATCTTGTAACCATGTCATACAATTTATACAGTCGTACAACATTTTGGGGATCAAAAACCCCGCATCGACAAGCCTCGAGATGATACCCGATCTCGAGGACCTCTATCAAAAGGAAGACAGGCTCTAAGGAGCCCTTGACATCGTTACAAGCCTCGAGATGGAATCCAATCTTGATGTCCTCTGATGAGAAGAAGATAGGCTCTAAGGAACCATTAAAGTCATTACAAGCCTCGAGATGGTACCCGAGGACCCTTGTCAAAAAAGAAGGTAGGCTACTAGGAGCCGTTGTTATCACTAGAAGCCTCGAAATGGTACCAATCTCGAGGACCTCTGTCAAAAAGAAAAGTTCTAAAAAGCCTACTCATATGGGCTTGACCTCGAGGTGGTACGCTACCTCAAGGATTTTGGCTATTGCAAGTGCGGGTCATTTACCCAATCATCCGGCCCTCAAGCTACCTGGGCTTGAGCCAAGTTTTACTCAAAAACTATTGATAAAATCTTTGGGCTATTTCTCGCCTTCGGCTCCAGTTAAATGTCCTTTTGGTTACTTTAATCCAGGGGTTATCTGAACCCAGGCGAGCCCTCATCCGTGATCTATCTACTATGCCTTAAGGTTTTCTTCGCTTTACGTTCAAAACAAGTTTCCAGATCGCCCGAGCAAACCTTTATTCTCAGACATCCGAGCAAGTTCCCCCTAGAAGACTAATTTACAGGGTCTGAAAGGCTAGGTTTCGTTCTATAAATTCAAAGCCCTATTTTCACTCGGGATCCCGGGCGTCTATGCTAATGTCTATCCAACCCGGGTTCAGTCGAAGGGATGACAAAGGGCCCCACAGGATATCATACTAAATAATTAGGAGCTGAGGGAATACCTATTCCCTATGCCCGATATTCAGATCAATCGGTAGAGTCATGCACCCAGATTTTTCACAAATGCAAGTAAAGGAAAATCCAACATAAATTAGAGACAAATTGAAGAAACTTCTTTGCATTAATAAATGTTGGTTACAAAAATCACATGAAGGGACCTTACACATGATTACAAAATCCCACGAGGAGTCCTTACATAGAAACAAAGAAGCAAAAGTAATAACTAAAAGTCTAAACTACTCTCGGGAGTACGTCCTCGGAAGCAATGCCTTCGAGAGTCATATCTACGGAAGCCTCATCTTGGTCCCCCTCGACGGCGTCTTAAAGGACGAGGAAGAAGTAGAAAAAGATGAAGAAAAATTCGTAGCTCGCCAAAGAGCAAAAGCTTTTACCAGAACAAGGAAAATACAGCCTGATAGAAGATTTGGCGAGCGTAGGCCCAACCTGCATGACTACTTTGAGTCCACTTCTTGGGATATTGTGCTGTGCAAGTTAGTAGCTGATAGTGCCGCTTCACCCCACGTAAAGAAAAAGAGATGAGGCGCCACTCTAGGCTGAAGTAGGGAGGTGAGTAGTGGTATAAAGTTCGAACATCCTCTTGAGCAGCAGTGTAAAGTTTGAATACTTTCCTGGGTAGGAAGAAATTGATGCCCCTATCTCGTTTTCTCAAGCCAACAATGACAACAGTAATAACATCAACAAGAACAACAACAAACCAGTGCGATACCACTCAGAAGGTAAAAGCTCTGAGATCGTATGACCTTGCGACCACATGCTTTAAACATATGGGAGTAAAAATAGATGAACATGAAGATAAGTAAGGCATCGAAGATTGCCAAATAATGACTGAATGAAGTTTTGGTTCAAGAAAGATTCCATTTATAGAAAGGAGGGAGCATAACAAACAACGTAATCAATGCCTCTAGGAAACGTGCCGATGGCGAAATCAATGTCTTAGGAGAATGGATCGACAAGCACAATCAATGCCTATTGGGAAACAGATCAATGCAATATTATCTCCTTGAGAAAGTAAATTAGCGCTACATTAAGTGTTCCTCGAAAAGACGTGTTAATGGGATATCTCAGTTATCAGAAAAGCTGATATCATGAGCATGATGTCATCACAAAAGGCTCGAGGGGATCAGTGTCAAGATCTTTTCTTATCATTCTATTCTAAGAAATGCAGGGACTATCTGTATACGGTTAAAATCAAAAGGCTCAATTTTGTGACCACTAGGGCACCTAAAAAAAGACCACCCCCGGGAGGCTCGGAGACTAGCTCGGAGTTCATCCCCGAGGGTTTGTGATGATCGACCTCGAGGTAGTACAAACCAACGGCTGCGACGTACCAGCGGGAAGTTCCCAAGGTACATGGTCAGGTCTGACAAAGCCTGCAAGGGAAACACTAGTCTGTACTAAACTAGTAAGTAGTTGTTCCAGCTATGTTTCTTTGTAATAATTACTCATGTAATAGGATGGTATTTCCCTCCTTATATAAAGGGGATCCTTGTCATTTTGTAAAGTCATCGAACACACAAGATACTCCATTCAATACAAAAATATTCTCTCTGCTCTCTAACTTAAACATACTCTCTATTTGACTCTGTTGCTTACATTTATTGTATATCATTAATCGTTCTACATTTATTGCTCATTATTGGCCATAAAGAGCTGCATTCACAACCCTAATAGCTGTTAATCCCCCATCGACCGCCCTTAACTAGGCTCTAACTTAGCATCGAGGCCCCGCACGCGCTAGCTCAGGGCCCAAATTCTCAACCATTTGGTTTGGTTTCTAAAGCTATCTTCAATCTCTCGTATTATTTTCTAATCTCATTACTGTAAGGCCCCGGAAATTTTTTCGAGTAATTTAGGATTTTATCGTGCCAAGGCAGGCTAATTATTTTATTTTGTGTGCAAATGAGGATTAATGATATGATGGATATCAATTGGATATGTTAACAAGCATATAAGTCATATTAGAAGTGAATTGGGTCTAAGGAGAGGCCTAAGTCTAAGCCAAGTTGGAAAATTTCATATTAGACGAAAGTTGTAAATGAGTGCGCACAAGACCTCACTTTGGACGATCATATCTCCAGTTATATAAGGAGTTGTGTGATTCACAACCTATAAAATTAAAGCCCTTTGAGTCTAGTTTCCAACTCAATAAACCTTTCTTCATTTGGAGGTGTATAAAGAAAGTCATGACCATTTTACTGGGCATGTGTCCCTAGCGCATCCAGTAGCGCGGTCGCGCATATTGCGAAGTATTCTGCCTCCCTAGCGTGACCAGTAGCGTGATCGCGCTAGTAGAAGACCCCTAAATACCCCAAGATCGGGTCTAGAGAGTTCCCAAGTCATTTTTGGAGCAAGGTCTTGCTCTCTCAAGAGGAATCCGTCCCACTCTTCATTTCTATGATCCAAGGTAAGATTTTTTGAGTATTTTGAGTTTATTACTACTCCTAAACACTTATATTAACATGGATTGATCTTGAAAATCCATATATTTCCATTCAAATCCTTGAATATATCAAGAACACCACAAGTGGGGATTCTTAAAATTCTTACTACAAGAGGTATGTCTATCATCTCTAACTACTCTATGGTGATTATTTATGTATGATAGATACATTAGAACTCATGGGATGATGATTGAAAGCCATAAGTGCCTAACCTAGGTTGTGTTTGTTATAGAGATTGTGAAATGAGTTAATTAAGGAGGTTGATGGTTGGGTATGAATGAATGATCATATATATATGTTGTTGGAAGTTATAAATTGGTTAGGAATGATGGTAGAGTGAATTGTTGGTTAATGGTGATAGTTGGATGAACCGATACTATAATTATGAGGTGTAAATATCTATACCTACAAGGTATTTTATAATATGCCTAAATGGCATAAATTATGGAATTTATTACTAACATTGGCCCTATTGAATGTTGTATTGTAGATTGAAGTTGCTTAAGTTTATTGGATCGTTGTAGTATCATTAAGGGGCGAATTTGAGGTATGTATGGCTAAAACCCCATCTTTTAGAAATTGAGCTTCCATGGTGCCCGCGTTAATGTTGTAAGTTCAAAATATAATTGATGCAGTACTCGTTTTATTATGTTAAGTGAATTGTTGTTGTGAAAATGTATGTGGTAGGTACTTCTTCATGTGTTTAATATATTATTCTTGGTAAATGAGGATAGGTGAAGAATGTGAACTATGTGCTAAAATGCCTAGATTTCAAGTCAAGTTTAAATTGATATTTTGATGCCAAATTGTGTGAGAAAACCCGTTAGGGTTGATCCTCCAAATTGTTCTTATGTGTACCAAATGTATTTGATTGATTGTGTCTAGTTGTTGGAAAGGTATAAAGATGTTTGAAAGTGAAGTAAGTGACTGTGTAAATGTGGTAAGGCTAAACGTTGGATTCTTGCTGTGATTGATACTTTACATGAGATGGTGTTGTGACCCTATATTTGTGAAAGATGCCTTCCAAATTGATCAATGTGCTATTGTTGACAACTTAAAAAGGGTGCAAGGAATATGAATCATGTATCGAAATGCTAAGACCTTAAATTGAGATTGAGCTGCATATATTATGCCAAACTATGTGAAATCCTCTATATATAGAGATGTTTGAAGTAATCAAATGAATTTGGAAAATAGAGTGTGGCCAATATGCCAAGAACTTGAATTATAATTGTATATTGTCGTGATTGGAAAAGAAGGATTCAAGTATAATTGGTGTAATTGCTTGCTTGTGCCTTTGATGTGTTTTATGATGGGTTGGTGTATCCCCTCTATTGATTTGGAAGAATCCGTTGTGTTTAAAGTCCTATTGTCAATAAACTTGAGGTGTATGATCTCTGAGATATTGTATATGCCGAGGATTCGTGGTTCCTCTCATGTGTACTTGATATCTTAAAATAAATGGTCTGTTGTTGAAATTGATATTGATATGAAATGTGGGAAAGAAGAGATTGAGTTATGAAATGTGGCCTAGTGCCAAGTATGATATGATAATTGTGGCCCTAAGTGCCTATGAACTAATATATGTGAAATGAAAATTGAAGTGAGATGAATAATGAAATATTGGTAATGTCTCCAGGAGGCGACCTAGCCGATCAGGTCGATATCGGACTCCGCTCAAGATAGCGGTGGTATTGTGAATGAATTCCGGAAAAAGGAAAAATGAGATTGTGATTGAAGTATATGTCTCAAATGAGGCGACCTAGCTGATCGGGTCGAGATCGGACTCCACTCAAGATAGCGGTGGTATTAAGAACAATGTTGAACAATATGAAATGCCCCAAACTAAATGTTATGGGAAAATGGCGAAATTCTTTTACTTGATAATGTTGTGATCATTTAAAGTGTTTGAGTTGTACTTGTGATTTCCTTATTATTGTATGAAACACATAGGTGTATAACTTGAAATGTGACCCTATGGAAGGGCTATGAAATGCAGTCTAGAGGTATGGAAGTTATGTGAAAGCTATGTGATCCCTTTTATTTGGTAATGTGGTGATTGTTTAAAGTTGTTGTTAAACCCTTATGATTTCCTTGTCCTTGCATGATAGTTCTTTCTAATGATATGGTATTTAGTTATACATACTAGTGCTATTCGATGGCACTAACGTCCATTTTACTGGGGGCGCTATATCTTTAAATGGATGTAGATTGTTCTATAGCAGGCAGTGTTGGTCGCAGCCAATGTCATGTCATCCTTTCGGCTGACTTGGTGAGCCCCACTTCATTTTGGGGTCATTTACCGTTGTTTATCATATACTTTATATTTTGAGGTATAGCCGGAGCCTTGTTGCCAGTGTTTCCATATTATTCTTTAGTTATATTTAGAGGCTCCGTAGACAGGTTGTGGGTGGTGTTTGGTATTGGGAATTAAAGTAGCAATATTGACGTTTGTCAAAGATTTATAAACTTGCAATATCTTGATAATCATGTTTTAAGCTTTTAATGGAAATAATGTGGAAGTTGTTTTTGAAATACTTACTAAGTATGATCAATGGAGTCCATCTCCTATTTATTCATGAATTAGTTTGGGTAGAATGAAACATAACAGGCTTGCTCAGTCGGGTTTACTCAGTTGAGCGCCGTTCGCGCTCCTCGGATTTTGGGGCGTGACAGTTACTTAGCACCTACTTCTTAAGAACTAGCATAAAAATAGATCACATGTGTTTAGAAACACAAAATCAAATCTAATTGTTATTACCATTTTCAAGGTAAACAACGTTGTATCGCATGTCCCCCTAAATTACATAAAACTTGGTTTCCTGGGTGGTACCGGCAACATTATTTCTCCCTTAGTATTTTTGCAAGCCATGTTGAATCCGTTCAGCCCTCAGGCCGCAAGTATGATCTAATTGTATAGGCCGAGTTGTTCTATGAAACTCGACCAAATGATATTGGCCGAGCTACCTGGATCAATTAGCACACGTTTAACTCTAGTTTTATTTATAAGTACAAAAATTACCAGTGCATCATTATGAGGTTGCATGATTCCTTCCACGTCCTCGTCGTTGAAAGATAGAGTCCCTTCTAGTAAGTAATCCCGAGTCTGTTTTTCTCTTATGATCGACACTTTGGTACGTTTCATCATCGGACCTTGAGGAACGTCAACCCATCCAATGATTATATAGATGATGTGCTAGGGTTCGTCTTGTTCAATTTGTTTGTTGGAGTCTCTATTTCTAAAGTATTTCTCAGCTCGATCACTTAGAAATTCTCAAAGATGACTGTTGTTGGACAACCAAACTACCTTTTACCTCAATTGTCAACAATCCTCCATCATGTGCTCGTGTGTGCCATGGTATTTTCATATTTGGTTGGGATCCCTCACGGGCATGGTATTTACATATTTGGTTGGGATCCCTCTGTATGGGATAAGTTTGCAAAGGTCGAGGCCACTTGGTTTTTTGATGCTCCCAATAGTTGATACAATGGTAGCCACATCAACATTAAAGTTATACTCCAACAATCGTGGTGCCTCTTTGAGTACCATAGGTCTATCGAAGCCATTCTTGCTCATGAGTCCCCGTGAGCTTGAACCTCGATCATTTCTTCTTTCATTTCGTGCAGAGTTTTGTCCAGATCCACTGTTTCTATGGTCACCATTATATGGTTGATATCGATCTCTATTCGACCTTGTTTCCTGGTCAATATCCCTCTTGATTATATCGACGGGTCTGATAGGATAAACAGACCCAAAAAGAGCCCCCAGTTGATCGTCCTCGACCTTGATCTTTGACTAATACTTATTATGCACATCGACCCAAGTGACAGATGGGTATTCGATCAAATTCTACTTCAACTGCTATGAAGCCACTGAACTTCAAATATTGAGACCTTAATTGAAAGCTTGAATATCCCAATCATCGGTGACCGGTGGCAAGTCCATCCGTTCTATTTGGAATCGGGACACAAATTCTCTAAGCATTTCGTTGTCCTTCTGCCTTACCTTGAAAAGGTTCAACTTCCTGGTTTTGACCTTGATGGTCCCGATGTGTGCCTTTATAAAAGAATCTACAAGCATAGCAAACAAGTCAATAGAATTATGTGGTAAATTTTGGTACCATATCATAACACCATTAGACAGTGTCTTCCCGAATTTCTTCAGCAAGACGGATTCGATCTCGTCATCTTCTAAGTCATTTTCTTTAACAACACACGTGTAAGAGGTGATGTGTCCATTTGGATCGGTCATCCCATTATGCTTCGGAATCTCGGGTATGCGAAACTTTTTGGGGATTAGCTTCGGAGCCACACTCGAGAGGAAAGGTTTTTCTACGAACTTTTTCGAATTCAGTCCTTTCAATAGGATTTGGTAGACCCTGGAGTTATAGGTTACCACCTTCTTGTCATTTTACTCGATCTTCATTTACACGATCTTCTTTTACACTGTCTTGATTCACTTTGCTAGTTCTTCGAGTATTTTCATAATAGCAGGATTGGTCTCCTATTCCTTCTCGTTTGATTTCCTCGAAACCGATTAGATCCTATGTATGATTTCTTGGGATGGCTCGAGTTCGACCCTTCTCTGTGTGTGGTTCAGGTTTTGGAGCTGGGCTATTGCTGCCTATTGAGCCTGCAACATTTCGAAGGTCACCCACAGGCTGATCCCACCATCTTCGCCACCACGTGAGCCCTGAGTAGCTGATCGGGCATCCCCGCGGACGCTTCTTTCGGAATCAAAGGCCAAATTTCCATTGATGGATACATGTGCACTGATTTCAAATCTATATTAGGAACTCCATCGAGGCCAACAAGTGGTATCGTTCCCAGGTGCAACGTTCTCATTTTCGCCGTGGTGGACGAGATCATTGTCAACATGTTGAGGTGCCTGAGAGTTTGACATTTTTTAATCCTGTAATCAAAGATACTTCAAAGAACAAGTGTAAAATAGTGTGTGTTATGAAAGTTTGTACTAGGTAACCACTATTATCCTTAGCCCCACTATGGGCGCCAAACTGTTTACCCTAAAATCGGATAACAATTGAATTTACACGCGGTTTTAAGGACACATGATGTAACTTGGTACAAATTAAGAAGAATAGATTAATATTGCTTGACTATGAAAGAATAAATTCAAATCATACAAATTGAATAGCCTTGGCCCTCGAGCTTGTCACCCTTGAACCAAATATGTTCAACTGGATTATGAATAGAATAACAAGATAATGAAAGCTAGAAAATGAAAGTATATTGCTTTGTATATCGTGAATATGATGTCTTTACAAATGATCGGACCCCCTTTTATATAGTAGGGGAGTTTTACTCTAGATATAATTCTATATGAGGTAAGAAATCCCATGATTGGCTAATTAATCGGCTTCTTCTTGATACGTGCCATAATTCGCATCGTGATCCTCGCCCAATTGCGGATATCTCGACTTTCCATTATTTGGTTCGTTAATCTTTCTTCGATATCTATCTTGGTTGGTGTCGATCTTGGTTGATCTTGATCTTGATCGGTCTCAGGGCCACGAGCTCAGTAACCTAACTTTGCATCATAGTTCGATATAACTCGAGGCAGAACCTTGGCCCATCATGTTATGGCCTTGATTAGTCATAAAAAAGAGCAAACCCGATTTTGGCCGTATATAATAACAAGTTAGCAAGTTTTTCTATGTTTACGTAAATACTTGGTCAAGTAAAGTGGATAAAAAGGCATGCCAACAATTAACAGTCATTGAAAACAAGTTCCAATAAAGAATAGACATTCTCTCATACGAAAGATTTAATTTATCGTCAAAAGTTGAGAAAAATTTTGAATTTTAGTTACGGAGTTAAACTTATAGTCCTTCGTTCCTCAAGCAATTAATTAGCATGGAGAGGATCACATAATAAAGCACTGACACTTAAAAATATATGTGGCTATAGGTTCATAAAATAAGCGGAGGATGGCAAGTTTCTAAAGCAGCCTAGGAATAAAACATCACTTGCACAACTAGTCAAGATTAAAAGTAGGAGTTAGTTAATTACATATTGACAAGGATACCAACACGAAGACAAATTCGAATTAAGGCATATGTATATATATATATATGTATGTATGTATGTATGTATGTATATGTGTGTGTGTATATATATATGTGTATGTATGTATGTATGTATGTATGTATGTATGTTTGTATATGGTCAAAATCAAGTATGCTCGATTTAGTGGGCTCGAGGAACCACTTCAAGAATCGGTCCGAAGTACACTGGGTTCGAGGCCGATGGCAGAGTTTGAAAATCAAAGATCAAAGTGACCGATGTATATCGAGCCCAAACATGACCGGCTTCGAGATAATGCCGTTGTGGCTTTGTAACAGAATGAGCAAGATTCCTTCCACGTCCCCAAGATCATGGCATAAATTTCGGAATATATTTGTACGAGTTAGCACTAATCCGTACTAGGCGGTTAGACAGCTATCCCAATAAGATTCTTTACTGTAAATAGAAATGTACCTTATTTACGGTTCTCCTATTATATAAAGGGGACCCCAATCATTTGTAACCATCATTAATCATCGGTAAAAGAATATACTCTCTCACTGTCTCGCTCATTGTTCATCAGAATTGTCCTTTAACTTTATTATTCTTACTTTATTATTCTTGATCCACCTCGAGGTCACTTTAGCTCGAGGCCGAGACTGGCTTGCATACTGGTATGATTTTACTTATTTCCTTCATTTATACTTCAGGTTTCTTAGTTATTAATTATTATTGAACTAAATCACATATCTTTAAAACCATACATCAAGTTGAATTGTTACTCGTATTTTTGAGGTAAATAGTTTGGCGCCCACCGTTGGGCTAAAGATAATAATGATTATTTCAGTACCGATTCTGATAACACACGTTATTTGCACACTTGTTCTTGTCAAGAATTTTTTGTTCTTAGGTTGAAACATATCAAACTCGCAAAATGCACCCGTACACGGCGATGAGGGTCTTGTATTTTATGGAGAAAACAACAATATGGGGGTCGGTGTGCCACCGATTAACCCTGGGGAAGCGCCAAATGGGGAACCAGTCGATGTTAGTTCACACATTGCTTTGGATGCGGATTTAGGTGCATACCCCGGAGGAAGTGTACGTAGGGAAGCCCGATCTGGTGGCCAAGGAACACATGGTATAGGAGATGGGGGAGTCAGCCTCCAAGTAATATTCGAGATGCTAAAAGCTCTATAGGTTGCTATCGCTCAGCTTCAAAGTACACATAAAACTCTAAGTGTAGCGGAACTAGAAAACACTCGACATACTGAGCTGATACATGAAAGATCAAACGGTAATGGCTTGGGGATTGATCCCACAATTATGAGGATGCTCGAAGAACTCACCAACAGAATCGAGTCCGGGGAAAAGAAGATTGAGGATAATGACAAAAAGGTTGAGACTTATAACTCCTATGTTGATCAAATACCGGGGGCACCCACGGTCTTAAAAGGTTTGGATTCCAAAAAGATCATACAAAATCCATTCCCTCCGAGTGAGGCTCCAAAGCCCATTCATAAAAAGTTTCGCATGCCCGATATACCTAAATACAATAGGACAACCAACCCTAATAAACATATTACCTCATACACTTGCGGGATTAAAGGAAACGACTTGAATGATGATGAAATCGAATTAGTATTGTTGAAAAAATGTGTGAAAACTTTGTCAAAGGGAGCCATGATTTGGTATCACAACTTGCCCCGAAACTTTATCGATTTATTTGCTATGTTAGCAGACGCCTTTGTGAAAGCACTTGCCGGGGCCATAAATGTGGTGACAAGGAAATCTGACATTTTTAAGATAAGACAGAGGAACAATGATATGCTAAGGGAGTTCATATCACGGTTTCAAATGGAGCGAATGGAATTACCAGGGGTCTCGGATGATTGGGCTGTAAAAGCTTTTATGCAGGGTTTGAATGAGCTGAGTTCGATTGCATCACGATAATTGAAGAAAAATTGGATTGAGTACTCGACTGTAACTTGGTCAGACGTACATAATAGTTACCAATCGAAGATAAGGGTCTAGGATGACTAGTTGGGAGCCCCCTCAGGTTCAGTTCTTCCTAATATATTAGTAGTTAAGGCCATGAGGGATACTGGCAAGGAACCAAGATTGAACAAGGAACGGTATCTACCATATGTCGATCGGAGAAACAACGATTCAAGGCATAACGTTTCTCGGAATGATCGAAGAAATGATCGAGATGAAAGCTCTTGGTGAATTATGAGTAAGAATGGTTTTGATAAACATACCGACCCCGCAGAAGCACTTCGATTGTCGGAGTATAATTTCAGTGTATATGCATCGGGGATCGTATCAACTATTGGAAGAATCAAAGACACCAGGTGGCCAAAGCCTATGCAAACAAATCCTTCTCAAAGGAATCCTAACTTGATGTGTAAGTATCATGGCACACATGGCTATAGGACCAAAGACTGCTGGCAGCTAAGGGAGAAGGTAGCTCGATTTTTCAACGAGGGTCATCTTCGAGAATTTCTCAGTGATCGAGCTAAGAACCAATTCAGGGAAAGAGATGCAAGCAGAAAAAATGAGCAAGAAGAACCAAAACATTGTAATCCATATGATCATTGGCTGTGTCGATGTTCCGCAAGGGCCTATATTCAAATGCACCAAGGTATCGATCACCAGAGAAAAATGGACTTGGAGCTACGTGTCCGAGGGAGTCCTATCATTCAATGATGAGGAAGTAGAAGGCATATCTCAGAAGCACAATAACGCCTTGGTAATTTCTTTTTTGTTAAATAAAATTCAAGTTAAACGTGTTCTAGTGGATCTAGGTAGCTCAACAAACATAACCAGATCGAGGGTCGTACAGCAGGTCGGCCTACAAGACTAAGTTGTACCTATATCTCGAGTCCTAAATGGCTTCAAAATGGCAAGCAAAACAATGAGGGGGGAGAGGGGAGATAACCAGTGAACGTGGCCAAGAACATCCAAGATACAAAGTCATTGAAGGTGACATGAGATATAATGGACGTCACAGGAGGTCATGGATCCACAACATGAGGGCAGTACCTCTAACCCTTCATCAAATGATGAAATTCCTAACAGTGGATGGTGTAAAAATGGTCTACAGAGAACAACACATTGCAAAGGAAATGTTTGCAGTTGAGGAGGTGATACCGGTACTAGAGCCTTCGACCTCGGAAAAGTCAAGCACCAAAGATAAGCAGACGGCCAAATAGCAATCACAACCCCCAACCTCGATCGATTCAGAGCAGCAGCTAATTGAAGAAGAAAAGGATCTCTTTACTCCTCGAACTTTTATTGTTCCCGAAGAGTCCGATGCAACCAAGTCAACGGTCGAGGAACTGAAATAGGTCATACTGATCGAATACATGCCCGAGAGAAAGGTATACCTGGGTACAGGGTTAACCCCCGAACTCAGGAAAAAACTCATTCAATTTCTTAATGATAATATGGATGGTTTTGCTTGGTCCCATTTAGACATGACAGGGATCCCACAGGAAATAACAATACACCAGCTAAGCCTCGACCCCAGAGGCCCCAGTCCGAGGTGAAGCATGCATTTATAGAGGATGATGTATGCGGTGAAATTAGAGAGCCTAATTTCCCGCCATTAAGCCACCTCGGGGAGGCACCTCGAGACCCCGAGGACATGACGCCACCTTGGTAAGATATCTCGAGACCCCGAGGATATGAAGCCATGACTTAGTCCTTTCCTTTGGGGTCTATCAAGACCTGATTCGAGGCTGAGATCGGGATAAAAAAAAGGAAGCTCCCAAGGCACGTGGTTGAGTCTGATAGGACCGGCCTATTCCTAGACTATGCTAGGTGTCGAGTCAAGCCATCACATCTTCATATTTCATGAATTAAATATACATGTATCTCGAGTTTCCTCTCTTATATAAAGGGGACTCGCCCTACCTTGTAAGGGACTGATGTTGCTCCCACAATTATACAAAGTGCAATAATATCTCTCTATCTCGCTCTCTCTCTTCTTACTAATACTTATTGGCTCTCACTGATAATAAGGATACTTCGATATCCTTTGCCTCTATATGTGTTCTTCATCGTACAAACTCAATTTTTGTTATAATTAGCTTCGTTTGATTATATATTAGCTGTTACATTACTCTCAAGTGTCCTCGATATCCCGAGCTGGACCTCGAGGTCGACCTCGAAATCCCATTCGATCAAGCTTATGCCGGGGCAGCAGGCCCTTTGGTTCGCTCGTTACCTCATTTATCTTCCGCTCCATTGTTAAAATTCATACTACTAGCATCATCTGCTCAAATAAACTAGCTTGGGAATAGATTATGTATTTTTAGAGTCCCATTTGATTAATTTAATTGTTGTTACCATTTTTACGGTAAACAGTTTGGCGCCCACCGTGGGGCTAAAAATAATAGTGATTATTTTCTTGCTAGTTTCATTACACAAACACATATCATCTTTTCACACTTTTCTTATCCAAGATCCTTTGATTCAAGATAAAAGTGTCTGGCTCGGTGAACAGAGCTGAGAACGATTGCCTCGAAGATCACGAGGAAAATGGTGTAGCTATCCCGGCCATCGGAGCACCACTACAGATCTCGATAACGTACTCGGACCAATACTAGAGACGCGGACTCACCGGATGCACAAGAAATCAACGAAACTTCTCATGTCGACAGAAACATGTGCCACAACGACTGACAGGAAGTTTAAAAAACCCAGGCCCGGGAAGAACAGGAAGTTAGTCTCATGTTATCTTTGAAATATTGTAGGCACAACAACTGGCTATTGCTCAGTTGCAAAACCATCCAAGAACTCCTAGCACACCAGCATCGGAGACAGCTCCCCATCGCCGAGCAAATACACGAAAGATCAAATGATATCGAGGTCAACGGCTGACCCCACCATAGTAAAGATGCTGGAGGACATTACTAAAAGGATCGAATCGGGCAAAAAAATGATTGCGTCCAACGATAAAAAGGTCGACACCTACAACTCTCGAGTGGACCATATCCCTGGAGCACCCCCGGTCCTAAAAGGTCTAGATTCAAAGAAATTCGTATAGAGGCCGTTCCCCGAGGAAGCGGCCCCGAAGCCCATTACCAAAAAATTCAGGATGTCGGAGATCCCCAAATACAATGGCACCACTGATCCTAAGGAGCACGTCACCGCCTATACCTGCGCTGTAAAAGGCAACGATATAAAAAATGACGAAATCGAGTCTGTGTTGCTGAAAAAATTTAGAGAAACACTGTCGAAGGGGGCCATGATATGGTATCACAACTTGGCTCCCGACTCCATAGATTCATTCACCATGCTAGCAGATTCCTTCGTAAAGGCACACGTGGGAGCCATCAAGGTAGCAACTAGGAAATCCGACGTTTTCGAAAAAAGCAAAGAGAGAATGAGATGCTGCGGGAATTCATGTCCCGCTTCCAAATAGAACGAATGGAACTATCACCCATCTCCGATGACTGGCCAGTACAGGCCTTCACCTAAGGTCTGAACGAACAAAGCTTGGTGGTCTCGAAGCAGCTGAAGCGGAACCTGATCGAATACCCGTCCATGACTTGGTCGGACGTTCACAACCGGTACCAATCAAAGATTAGGGCCGAGGATGACCAATTGGGTGCCCCTTCGGGCTCAGTATACCCGAACAGACTCTCAGTAAGAGAAGCAAGACCGAACAAAGAAAGGTACCAGCCGTACCCCAAAGACAGAAGGGACGTCCCGAGATACAACCTGCCTCGCAATGATCGAAGGATAGATCGGGGAGAGGATCCTCGAGGATTCGTCAACAAAGCCAGGATCGATTGGAACGTAGTCCCAACAAATACGCCCCACTTATTGGAGTACAACTTCAGTGTCGATGTGCCAGACATCGTGTTCGCCATTAGCAAGATCAGAGATGCCAGATGGCCCCGACCTGCATTCAGACCCTTCCTACAGGAACTACAACCTAATTTGCGAGTTTCACCACTCACACGGGCACCAAACTAAAGATTGCAGGAAACTCCGAGAGGAAATGGCCCGACTGCTCAACGACGGGCACCTTCGGGAATTCCTTAGCAGCTCGGCTAAAGTCAATCGCGGGGAGAAGGAATGGCAAAGGGGAACAAAAATATGAGCCTCAGGACGTTGCCCCCACAATCTTCTGAACAGTCCACCCGAGCACGTTTAAACAAAGAACCACTTGGCAACCGCAACATAAATGCCAAAGTCCGGAATGCACCATCACCGAGGTATAAGCGCCTATCCCTCTCCCCATCTTCTTCTTCACTGTTACCTTTGTGCAGGGCATTAACCAAGGTAATCAGGATGATATCCCGGCTCAAAGATTTCGAGGCTCCAAAATGACCATAACACTCCTTTCCCTTGATCGGATTTTTTTTATCCCGTATCGGGTTTTCTACCGGTAGGGGTTTTTAACGAGGCAACGACGACATTCCTCCCAAGAAGGCCCTAGAAAGCCTATAGGATCCTTATTACAACCGGTACGGTGCCGCAAAATGATAAACAAAGCCCCAATAGGGAATAAATGCACGGGATCGACCCAAAACAACAATATGGCATGTATTAAACAACATATATATACGTCGAGCAATAAAGAATATTGATTGGCATTTCATACTTTGGAAAAGGGAATCTCAAATGCATCCCCAAAAGGGGCCTCTCTAACAAAAACTTTCCGAGATACTCGGAGACTTAGCGTCAACGATTTGATGCGGGCTCATAAAGCCCCAAAAACACAGCTCCGAGTTCACATGAAGTGATCTTCATGCTTAAACAACATGATGACTCGGAGACTGACGACAATCGCCATATTACATTGCCAAAAAAATTGTAAGACCTTAATATGCATGACAAATTGTAAGACCTCAATGGGCATGAAAAACTGTAAGACCTCAACAGGCATGAAAATCTCGAAGTTTAGGCTACACATCGCATTTGTAAGAATCCCGAAAGGGCATACCCTCGATGTAGACACCTAAACTATCACATGGGATAAAAAATGGCTACGACCAAACACATATGACTACGGTCAAAACGATTGATATAGCTGAAATAACGCGACGCGGGGACACCTGACGCCGCTAAAAAAAATCGCAGGCCAATACTTCGAATATATTTTGGAAAGAACTGGTTAAAACAGGCTTCCCTCAACAGGCAAACAACGGGCTATAAACCTTCTGAGGTGCTCGAAATATCACCGATTATGACTTGAAATCGAAGTTCCTCTGGAACTAACGATGGGTCAAGCAAAAATCTTTCAAAAAGACCTTAACAAGCAAAAAACAAAGCCTACAAAAAAGTCCACGGGAAAAAATAGTGTAAGAGACATTGTCACCAGCTAAGCAAGCCTACGGGCCATATATAAAAAAGGTCTTTACGACCAAAAAGCGTAAGAGCCATTGTCACCGGCCAAATTGACAAATTAAGGATTAAAGTGAGCTCAAATCGTAACTCGATTCGGAGACCGGATCCAAAATAGTTAACTAAGCAAGCCTACGGGCAACATATCAAAAGGTCTCTAAGACCAAAAAAGCATAAGAGCCCTTGTCACCAACCAAAACTGACAGTTTTAAGGGTCAATTAAAGCTCAAGTCGCAACGCGACTCAGAGACTGGACCCTAAATAAGTTAAAATGACCAAACACCCAAAGGCGAGAAATAAAAGCCGATGTGGCCAACCCAAATGTGCACCAATATCGAGGGTAAATAAAGCTCGAGTCGGATCCTAACTCGAAGACTGAACCCAGCAACGATCAAAGCATACAAGCCTTAGGTCAAGTCCGGGATCGAATCGGCCCAATTGAAATTCCAACAAACGGAAATACAAAGAATATAAGTTGCGGGGTTCCCCCTCTTATTGCAACATTTTGACAACAAGGCGCAGCCCCAACCTGCGTAGAATATTGAAAACCATACATACATAACAAAGGAGGCAAGAAGCAATCATTCCGCTTTTTCCAGCACTTATAGCCCAGCGGTTTCCTCCTAATCGTCCTCAGCATCAGACAGCAGGAACTTGGCATCGTGCTCTTCTCCTTTGGCTTGCTTGATCTCCCTCAAAAGATCAAAGCCCCTTGCATGAATCTCCTCAAATATTTCCCTCCGGGATCTACACCTCACGTACTCTCTACTATTTTCGGCACGATCGAGGGTCTTCTGCGACTCAACTTTAGCGGCATCGGCATTTTTCGAGTAAGTCGCCATTTTCTACCCCGACCTGGTATCATTCATCACCACCTCGGCTTGAGCATTCACTACCTCAATTTTTTTCCTCAAAAGTTCGGATGATAGTTTCATGATCATCTTTGCCTGGGCAGAGTCATTCGCACGAGCAGCCTGAATTTGCGCCTTAAGGGCGGAAACCCTGGCTTGAGCCCTCTTTTTAGCCTCGGAATGTATATTCACAGGCACCTATAGCTCGATGAATTCACACTTGGCTTTGCCAACTTTGCCCGAAAGTTGCTCCAGATCACTCGCCATGTCCTCCAACTAAAACAACAACATGTCAAGATGGTAAAAAGGAAGTGCGATTCAGCACAAAATATAGGATACCTGTTTCTCCAAAAGGGCCTACGGGACTCGACTCCGGTCAGCCTCACATCGTAAAGAGATGAGCTTGCTTTCCTTTTCCACACAAAGACGTCTTAAGGATTTTTCCCTATCTCGAGCATCCCGCAGTGGGGCGTCACAACGAAGCAGTTCAGCTCTGAGCCTGTCATAAACCTAAGAAAGAAAGTCAGGTGGCAAAGAGAAAAGGGAAGAATGTAAGTCCGAAACATCCTTACATCAACCGAAACTCACCATCAGGCCGAAGCAACGTCCGACGATACCCCAACCTCGGGAAACTACCGATCAGCTGCATCATTTTCCCTTAGCCACCATGAAAAGGTCGCCCCATCACAGGCCTTCTCGCAACCTGGTACATCTTTACTTTTTTCGACGCTCCCTAGCTCCGGGGTCAACGATCTCTTTTCCTCCCTCGGGGAATTCGGCCTCACCTCGAAGAGACTCCTAGCACCTGCAGTAGATGAATCAAATGAGCTAGCAAGAAGGAAGTCACTCCTTAAAAAGCCAAGATGCCGAACACCTATCGTGGTGCTTCACCTCCCATATCCCCTTTGATAGATCTCGCCATCGATGCCTGTCGTAAATTGAGCAAGCTGCTAGCTTACAGGACCATTCGGCTAAGTCCAGGATCTTGCTGGGCAACTAGCAAGTTTCTATTAACAAAGAGCAAAAATACACCGTTATGGGGCCAACCCCATGCTGATTTAAAAAACAGTTCAAACAAAGCACTTACGTGTGAGGTTCCATCTCTTAGGAAATAGAAAAAAATTCTTCGATATAAAATCGGTCATCCGGATTTGCATGAATCGATTCATCCAGCCATAGTCCTCGTCCCACTCGCTGCCAATCCCAGGAACTCTAGCGAATCTATGCTGGAGAGAAATCATGTCATGACCCAACCTCGAGAGGCACGACCGACGCTCGATCGAGTGAACTCAACCGAGCAAGCCTTATCATACACTTCCTATCCCACTCTTCATGAATAAGATAGCCATGCTTCCCTTTTTATTTAAGCAGGTAAAAGGTGATACATTTAACCATGTTAATTCATTTTATATTATAGGCTTAAATCGTAATTAAAGACAGTTATCGAAAATTCCCATAAATTACAGTTTATAGATAGCATGAGTTTATAATTACAACATAGTTCATGAACCCCACAACACCCGTACATGACCCATACATATGTCTATGAAGCCTCTAAGGATACAAAAGACAAGTATGACAATGCCGACAACAAGGCCCCGGCTATACCTCAAAAAGGTAAGTCCACAACAACAAAAAATATACAATACAACCCCTTGAAGAAGGAAGGGGCTCACCAAGACTTTGAGAAGAAGGTAATCCGCTATGCGCGATCGACACTATCCGCAATGGAGCCACCTAATTCATTTAAAAATATAGCGCCCTTGGTCAAAGGGATGTTAGTACCATGGAATAGTACTAGTATGTATAGATAAACACCATTTTACTAGAAAGAAATATCAAGCAAGAACAAGGAGATCACAAGAGTAAATCAAAGGTTTTAACCGGACACCACATCATCACATAAATGAACCATTTAACTTTCCACATAATTTCCGTAACTTAGTTTGGGGCATTTCTTTCATATGCTCATCACTGTTCTCAACACCACTGCTATCTTGAGCATAGTCCGATCACGACCCGATCAGCTAGGTCACCTCATTTAAGACATATACCTCAGTCACCATTTCATTTCCCTTTTTCGAAATTCAATGTTTGCACATCACCACTATGTGTGCGGCATGGTGTCCGATCACGGCCCAATTGACTAGGCCACCTTACCTAGGCGTTGTTCCTTTCTTATTAATCATCTCATTTGAATCTTTATTTCACATAGATCACATCAATTCATTAGCACTTAGGGCCACAACTATGACATCATCTCACTTTCAATGTCCATCTTGCAATTTTATGGTCATAGGCACACACAAGCAATTCAAGTTGCAAGCATAGGTAAGTTTTCACATAGTTAACATAATAATCTCAGTTTTAATCTTGGCTTATAGCCAAGGAATTTCAACACATGATTCGTATTCTTCACACTTCTCTAAATATCAAGAATAGAATATTACTCACATTGAGGCACATCCTTCATGTATATATATATATATATATATATATATATA
>MU668997.1:129573-189720 GCA_026770625.1 Nicotiana glauca
GATTTAACTCATAATCAAGAAAAGATCATAATCTAAGCTCTCTTAAGCATTTTATCGAGCGTCTAGTGTTCATTAAAGCTTTATGGTTTTTTATGCAAGATTACACTAGCCCATCCTCCATGCCTCTTCATTTATAATTACCCATATTCTTCAAGAACACATGCATGCGATGTAATCCTCATTATCCCATGAATTATCTCACTAATGATCCCTTATAGCTATATGTAAAAATAAAAGCTAAGGTGATGAAGTCTTACCTTTTGGGATGAAATTTTAGGTCATTCACTTGATTATCTTCATTGATCTAACAAGGTTTCATGGAGTAATTTGATGGGAAGTACCTTCCCTCTCTTAGACCCCTCTCTCTCACTCTAGAAATGTTAAGAAATATGCTCAAAATGAGCTATTACACCGGATATAACAATAGGGGGTCGGGTTTAAAACTTAGAAAATTGAAGCCCCGAGTCACATCTACGGTTGCAAAGTCAACATGCGGTCCACAAAATGCTCCCTAAAAACTGGGGACACTAACTGGGTTTGTGGTAGAAATGCGGTCCGCATTCACGTTATGCGATCGCATAGTGCACCACAGAACTGACCTTCACAAAATCCTAAGGAAATTATGTGACGATTATGCGGTCTGCATTTTGATTATGCGATCACATAATTGACCGCATAGTTGACTTCAGTTTTGGCCAACACACTGCCTCACTTTGCGGCAGATATGCGGTCCGCATACCTGGTATGCGACCGCATTCTAGACCGCATAATTGCACTTTTCTGGAAAACTTTGATTCTTAATTTTTAAATGCATAGATCAGGCCCCAACCTGGCCTGATCTAACACATATTCATAATTTGGCACTACGAGCTTTTAATTATTGAGTACAAGTTTTTACAGGGCCTTACAAATTAGACCTCGATAACACAATGGCCGATATAACCCCACGAGATGGCTAAGGGTGAATTCTATCCCAGCCCAATCAGCAAAATATCTCATCTAGTGCACTATTATGTAAAGAAAGGGATGAACCTGCACCAACGTTACTTGATACCTCCGGCAGAAATCAAGCACGACCCGATCCGGGGGACCCGGCGTGAAAGCGTGGACATACACACTCAAGAACCCCTCAGCGTGTATCGTTATGTTCTCCTCGAGGGAAGGTACTTGCAAGATCGTGCCCTCCCCCCGTCCGCACTCTTTCTTGATCATCTCGAGGTTTTCCTCCCTCACCGGCAAAGTAATCCTCGACACATGCTCTTGATGACCTGGAACATTGGGGAGGGGGGGTTTCTCCGATGTGGTTACTTTCCTCGAGACAGGGAAACCCGAATCTCATTCCCCCGATGTCAGGAATGATCCATTGGTGCCAACCAAAGGCAGAGCGCAATAAGGACCCTTTCCTGTTCGAGGATTAGTAGTCGAGGAGGTAGCCATGACTACAGCTGAACAAAGGCAAAGAAGATGAGGACCCTGGCAAGAGTTCTCTGAGGCGGGGAAGTAGAAGAAGTCGTGCAAAGCGAAAACCTCTGCAGAAAAGATAGGCTTATCAAAATTTGCGAAATCACCATTTGAAGGGCTGATGAGCAAATATATAAAGGCTAAGTGACAGCCGCTTGGTTGTCCAAAGGGGCCAATTAATCCTGGCCACATTAACATCGCCTTCTCCTTGGGGAGTGTACTGGCAGAATCATGCCAGGAGCTCACATGACTAGAACAAAAACCCTTTTCTATACATGTCAACAACAAGATAAAAAAGTTTGTACACTGTTTTCTTCCCAAGAAGGGAAAACATAAGGAAAAAGGGGATACACAAAAGGCCTGGAGACTACTCCTCGTTGCTATCATCTTCGCCCCTATCGGGAATATTCAAGAGCACCAACTTTTCTTCCACCACAAGAGCCTCCTCCAAATCGGCAGATAGCTCGAAGCATCTAGTCTCGAGTTGTTCCAGGATTCCCCTCTTGGCCTTCACTTTGGCATACTCGATGGCTCGAGATAGTCTCTGGTCGGCTGCCACGGACATGTCGCGAACTATCATATGTGCTGTGGTCGCATCTTCCTTGTAAGTTGCAGCATCTTTTTTGGCCTCATATTTGATCGCAACCAAGGAAACGTTCTCCCTATGAGTGTCTGCAAGAAGGTCTCAAGATGCTGCCAATTCCCCGGCCATAACCTCGTTTTGCTCTCCCAACCCGAAAATCTCCGCCTCCAGCCAAAAAATCCGTGATCTACTCTACTCGACCTGCGAGGAAGGACATGCTGTTGAATATATGAATCCAGAATATGCACGAATGCTGGGCAAAGGGACGAGTATTAACAAGGTAGAATACCTGAGCAGCTTTCTCCTGGAGCGCCACCTCTAGAACGCCTCGAAGCTCCCCCAACTCTCTATCCACCCGGGCACCACGTGCCTCCGATTCCCAAACTTTCAAAGCAAGGTTGTCACACTCCTTCTCGTGGCAAGAAAGCTCCTCTTGGAGTCAAAGGATGGCGTGATCGTACATCTCCTTACACTGCGACATAATGAGGAAAGATAAACAAGGCACCGACAAAATACCCAGGAGCGGAAAGAAAACATGCGAGGGAAAACTATCACCTGTTGTAGAGATTTCTCTGCCGTTCTAACAGCACTGGGGATATTGAGGTCATCCCTGTCGATCACGCTGCCAAAAATATCGGCAATGAAATTCCCCCCTTTTGAAAAAGTCCGGGCTTTGGCACCGACCATCCTTTCGGCATCCTCAGCTCCCCAAAAGAGATAGGATAATTTGAGATAAGATCGTTAAAATTGCCAATTTCTCCAAAAAGTGACCCGCTCTCCCGAATGGCCCCGAGCTCCAATCTCTCAATATAGGCTCCTACAGTTCTCCTTTCGAGGGCTGCACTGGATCCAACCGCTAAAGTCGAGGCCATATCAGCATTCTCTTCAAGGGTCCTTTGCCCATCAACTCAATCGAAACTAGTCGTGCCGGACTCAGCAGCCTCTGATCGCGGAGCTTGAAAAAATATCGCGCTAGGATTTGCTCTCCTCCTTAACGGACTCCTCTCGTCCTCCTCCCCTTTAACATCATGGCTACCCTGCCTTTCCTTTTCCTGTCATATCGGGCTCTAGGGCCTGTACTTCACCGCCAGGGGTGGCCTTATCTGCATACTTTCACCAAGACATGTACCAACACAAAAATCATTATACGATTTCGCTAAGGGTTCTGAAGGAAACATAAAATATGAAGCACAAGCGATGACGGAGCCTCCCCATGATTCTTGGCCACCCAACGGTCCTTAGCAAGGACGTTCCAAGACCTAGTACGATTAGGGGAACTTCCTATCCAAATGACTTATCTATCCTGGAAAATTCGGGACCACCTACGGGTGCCAGGCAACGGTTGCAGAAAGCACAAAGAAGCCGTTATGACAAAAGAAAGCGGAGTTAAGGAGCGGTTAAAGGGGAAATTCACTTACGTTGAGCATTCCACTACTTCGGAAAGGGCATCCTCTAGGCCGGGATGATGTGTGAGGTTCTCACTTGGATGAACCTGCTCATCCACCCTCGGTCTTTCCCCTCATCAATGCTTATAAAAAAGATTTCTTGGACCGGTGGCAGAGCTTGATCAAGCCCTGATACAGCCGAGGGCGATACAGTCTAATTAAATGGTTGAGGGTAAAAACCTCACCTGCAACCCCTTCGGTAAAGTGCCTAAGCATCAATACTATCCTCCAAAAAGATAGATAGATCTGGCCCAGAGTCACCTGGTATTGGGCACAGAAGTCAAGGATAATAGGATCAACTCCCAATAAAGGAGACTCTACGGATTTATCAGGGCCCAGGGTAAATGGGTAAGTGTATACATGGAGAAATCCATTCTTGAAGTCGGTGATGCAGTCATCGGGGCCAGGAATCTCCACCTTCACTGCCTCACTCCACCGATAATCCTTCCTAACGCTATTAACATCGATCATGATGCTGACATATCGAGAAACATGCTCGCACTGACCCGGTGTAGACGAGGGAGTCTCGATGTCAAAATCCTTCGACGTATCAATGATTGGAGGAATCCATTACTTTAAAGAAGGAGTTGAACAGTTGTCCTCCTCGAGTGGCCGGGAAGACGATGCGGTATCGTTCCGACGAGGGTAAAAATATTTTTTTCAAAAGGGGGAGGATAGCAAAATAGAAGAATTTTGGTTCGTGAGGTGGTAAAAATTATGGGATAGAAAGGCTCGAATGATCGATGCATTTATAGTAACCGCTAGAGGATCAGAAAAAACAAACCTGTAGCAGTTCATAATTCCTCGATTACTGCATCTGATGGCGGCCCTACATGGTCCTCTAAGAAATGGCATTTAATGCTCTTGGATAGCTACATCATAGCAGTGATAACCTCGAGACGGCAATTTAGTATCGTTTCCTACTACTTCATCTTAGAAAATTTAGAGACTATCCGTATACGGTGAAATCAGAGAGCCTAATTTCCCACTGTTAAGCCACCTCGGGGAGGTACCTCGAGACCCTGAGGACATGATGCCACCTCGGTAAGATATCTCTAGACCCCGAGGATATGAAGCCATAACTTAGTCCTTTCCTTTGGGGTCTATCAAGACCTGATTCGAGGTTGAGATTGGGATAAAGAAAGGAAGCCCCCAAGGCATGCAGTTGAGTCTGAAAGGACCGGCCTATCCCTAGCCTATGCTAGGGTGTCGAGTCAAGCCATCACATCTTCAAATTTTATGAATTAAATATACATGTATTTCAAGTTTCCTATCCTATATAAAGGGGACTCGCCCTACCTTGTAAGGGACTGATGTTGTTCCCACAATTATACAAAGTGCAATAATATCTCTCTTTCTCTTCTTACTAATACTTATTGGCTCTCACTGATAATAAGGATACTTCGATATCCTTTGCCTCTATAAGTGTTCTTCGTTTTATATGTGTTCTTTATCGTAAAAACTCAATCTCGATTATAACTAGCTTTGTTTGATTATATCTCTAGCTGTTACATTACTCTCGAGTGTCCCCGACATCCCGAGCTCAAACTCAAAATCCCATTCGATCAAGCTTATGCCCGGGCAACAGGCCCTTTGGTTAGCTCGTTACCTCGTTTATCTTCAGCCCCATCATCAAAATTTATACTACTAGCATCATCTGCTCAAACAAACTAGCTTGGGAATAGATCACGTATTTTTAGAGTCCCATTTGATAAATTTAATTATTGTTACCATTTTCACGGTAAAGAGATGAGGTAACCAAACTTCTTACAATAAGGTTTATTCGGGAGGTAAAATACCCTGAATGGTTAGCCAACGTGTGTAGATTATAAGGATTTAAACAAAGCATGACCCAAAGACTTTTTTCCATTGCCTAACATCGATCGCATGATCGATGCCATGGCCGGCCACGAGATTAACTTTTCTCGATGCCTGCTCCGAGTATAATCAAATTTAGATGAACTCGGAGGACCAGGAAAAAACCTCATTTATCACTAAGTTTGGAACATACTATTACAATGTAATGCCCTTCAGGCTAAAAAATGCTGGAGCAACATACGAACGCTTAGTTAAAAGGATGTTCGAGGAACAGATAGGTAAATCAATGGAAGTTTACATTGACGGTATGTTGGTTAAGTTTCTACGCGTAGAGGACCATTTAACTCACTTCGAGAAACATTCAAAATCTTGAGGAAGTACAACATGAAGCTTAACTTAGAGAAATGTGCCTTTAGGGTTGGTTCAGGAAAGTTCCTCTGATTCATGGTATCAAATCGTGGGATTAAAATCAACCCCGACAAGATCAAGGCCATCGAGGATATCACTATCATAGATAGTGTTAAAGCCGTACAAAGGTTAACAGGATGAATAGCAGCCTTGGGTCGATTTATTTCGAGGTCATCGGATCGAAGCAATAGATTTTTTCCTTGCTTAAAAAGAAAAAGGATTTTGCATGGACCTCGAAATGCCAGCAAGCATTGGAGAATTTAAAGAGATAATTATCGATCCCACCTCTGCTTCACACTCCAAAGGTAGATGAAAAGCTTTACTTATTTTTGGCAGTGTCCGAGATAGCGGTAAGTAGGGTATTGGTTTGAGAAGAGCAAGGTACGCAATTTCCTATTTATTATGTAAGCCGAACTCTAGGGGATGTCGAAACAAGGTATCCACATTTAGAAAAATTGGCACTTGCATTAATAAGCGCATCTGGAAAGTTAAAGCCATACTTTCAATGCCATCCCATATGTGTGTTGGCCACTTATTCCCTTCGAATGTTTTGCATAAGCCCGAACTATCGTGCTGGTTGCTCAAATGGGCCATCAAACTTGGCGGCTATATATCGAGTATCAACCCCGAACGGCCATCAAGACTCAAATCCTAGCTGACTTTGTGGCCGATTTTACTCTGACCCTCGTACCCGAAGTAGAGAAAGAACTTCTGCTAAAATCGGGTACATCGTCGGGGGTATGGACCCTTTTCACGGACAGTGCCTCGAATGTAAAAGGGTCCGGACTTGGCATTGTTTAAAAGCCACCAACATGTAGTATTATTAGACATCTATAAAAACTTCTAGGTTGACTAATAACGAGGCTGAGTATGAAGCCATGATTGCAGGTCTCGATCTAGCTAAAAGCTTGGGGGTAGAAGTCATTGAAGCCAAGTGCGATTCTCTGTTGGTATTGAACCAAGTAAATAGAAGTTTTGAAGTTTGAGAGGATAGGATGCAAAGATACTTGAATAAGCTACAGGTAACCCTGCATCGCTTCAAGGAGTGGACCCTAGATCATGTGCCTCGAGAACAAAATAGTTAGGCCGATGCACTTGCCAACTTGGGGTCATCAGTAGAAGAAGATGATATTGTTCCGGGGAATGTCGTCCAATTATCGAGATATGTGGTCGAAGAGGGTCATGCCAAAATAAATTCTACGAGTTTGACTTGGGGTTGGAGGAATAAGAATATCGACTATTTGAAAAATAGAAGCTCCCATCGGATCATAAAGAGTCAAGGGCTTTACGAACCAAGGCTGCTAGGTTCACATTGGAATAAGATGGAACATTGTACAAGAGGACTTTTGATAGACCATTGGCGGTATGTTTAGGGTCGGGGTATACCGATTATGTTCTATAAGAAATCCACAAAGGCACCTGTGGGAATCACTCCTGTGCCGAGTCTTTGATTTGCAAAATTATTAGAGCGGGGTATTACTGGGATAGCATGGAAAAAGACACTAAGGAGTTTGTTAAAAAGTGAGATAAATGCCAAAGGTTCGCACCTTCAGCCGGGAGAGCGACTACACTCAGTCCTGTCCCCGTGGCCTTTCATGAAATGAGGAATGGACATAGTCGGCCCTCTATCAATGGCCCCAGGTAAAGCTAAATTTATCTTTTTTATGACTGATTATTTTTCTAAATGGGTGGAAGCACATGCTTTCGAGAAGGTCAAAGAAAAGGAAGTTGTTGACTTCATCTGGGACCACATCATATGTCGGTTCGGGATACCTGCCGAGATTGTATATGACAATGTAAAGCAATTTGTCGGCAACAAGGTAACGGAGTTCCTCAAAGTATACAAAATAAAGAGGATCTTATCAACACCATACCACCCAACCGGGAACGGACAGGCCGAGTCAACAAACAAAACTATCATTCAAAACCTAAAGAAAAGGTTAGAAGATGCAAAAGGAAAATGGAGAGAAGTTCTACCCGAGGTCCTTTGGGCATATCGAACAACATCAAAGTCCAGCACGAGGCTACTCCATTCTCTTTAGCATATGGCTCCGAGGCCTTAATCCCGGTCGAGGTCGGAAAACCCAGCGCTAGGTTTTGACATGCATCGGAGGAGTCAAATCACGAGGCTATGAATACTAGTCTCGAGCTATTAGATGAGAAAGAGAAGCTGCACTTATTTGGATGGCGCCACAGAAACAAAGAATCGAGAGATATTATAATAGAAGGACTAAACTTCGACACTTCAGAATCGGGGACTTAGTTCTACAGAAGGTCACCCTCAATACTCAAGACACGAATGAAGGGAAACTGGGCCAGAAATGGAAGGACTGTACTGAGTCATTAGAGTTGTCGGTAAAGGATCTTACAAACTTGGCACGATGGGAGGCGAACAACTGCCGAACAATTGGAATGTATAACTACTTAAATGATACTACTGCTAAGGTATGACTTTCTCATTTTGTCTATTTGAATTTAAAACTAACTCATTGCAGGTGTTCAATTGAAGACATTGATGGCACCTTTTTACATGAATACCTTAGGTTTTAAAGCACACGTTGCACTCTTTTTTCCTTAGATCGGATTTTGTCCCAAATGGGTTTTACCGGCGAGGTTTTTAATGAGTCAACAATTATGTGCTACCTAAGGATAGTTCAACAGTATTCAAGGCTTCTTTCCAATTAACCTCGAATACTGGGGGGCATCACCCTCGAAGATTATATTTTCCTCACACCAAAAAGGGCCTCGTTAGGAAAACTTTGTAATGAGTCAAATGGTCAGATGAATCGTGTCCATGTAGAATAGTCGAGCCCCGACGGCAAAACATGTACGCATGTATCAATTATTCAAAGAAGCATTCTTTCTATATCAAAACACTTTGTGTTTGAAAGAAATTTGCTACTACACGAACATCATACTTGTGATCTTGCGAGAAACGTCTTAAGGGCCAAAGCACGAATACACCTTGAATACTCAGGGACTGCCATAGGCAGTCAATACATTCGAGTTATCCAAACTCGAATTCATAAGACCTCAAAGAGGCATCCCTTTGACATAAAGGCCAAGGCCATCATACTCGGGGACTAACCTTTCGAACAAATTAGGAAGGTTACCGGGAAACAAGTCCATGAGAGACACCCGAAGGCTACAGCCATATTAAAGGCTACGGCCACATTAAAGACTATGGTCATATAAAAAAGGCTACGATCGAAATAATGCGGCTCAGAGACGTCCGACTTCCAACATAAGTTAAAGGCCTTCAAATACTTTGAAAACCAATTAAATTAGGCTACCCTCGGCAAAAGCAAATAAAACAAGGCTTCGATAAAATCAGCCCTCGAATTACTTAAAGGCTTCAATAACATCAATCTTCGAAAAAAGCCTCAAGAGGCATCAATTATCGTAACACAAACAGATTACAAATGAGGTTCCGATCGATCAAACCTTTGAAAAACCCAATAGGTACAAAAAACACATGCTAAGGCATAAAGAAATTTTCACCAAGTCTTTTAGCCGATAAGAGAGAAAAATTGTAACCGCTTTAGAGGCCGAATTGGACCAACTTAAAGAACCTAAGGGCCAACCTAAAAGAGCCTGAGGGCCAATATAAAATAGCCTAAGGGACGAAACATGTAGAGTTTGAGACCTTGCTCTCACTCAAATCGAACTCAAAGTCCCATCATCTCGAGCTCACACCAAATCATCTTAAGCATAGCTCGAGGATTAACAAAAAACCTTAAGAGCTATTCTATTATAAGTTCAAAGATCACCCATTGATCACTAAAAAAACTAAGGGTTTGTTCTATTCTGAGTACGAGCCAGTGCTCACTTGAATTCTAAAGTTATAACATCAAAATTATTCACAAATGAAGACGAAGCAGAATTCAATAAAAATCGGAGATAAAGCAAAAAGAAATGGAATTTCTTATATTCATAAAGAGTATTTACAAAGCCCACAAATGGGAATTATACAAAAACAAAGCCTACATTCTCGGGAGCTACATCCTCGGGAGCTGCATCCTCAGGAACCGCATCTTCGGGAACCTCTTCCTCGGGGACTTCATCCTCATCTCCTCCGCCCTTGGAGCCACTTGTGGAATCCTCGCCATCAGAGAGTAAAGCGGCATCTTTTTCCTCCAAAGTTTTTGCTTTTTCAGTGTTAGCTGAGAGGTCGAAGCCACGAGGGCACACCTCATCGAGAGTTTGTCTACGGGATTGTTGCCCGGCATGATCAAGAGCACATAATAATTTGACTTCAGTCACTATAGATATTTCCTGTGCCCGAATGTTGGCAGCTTTGATGTCATCTTGATAAGAGGAGACAAATGCCTCTGCATCAAATTTGGCCTTCGCAAGCTCAGCGACCGATTTAGCTTCGAGCTCCTCAATCTTTTGGCTCCGGGCCTGTATTTCTCCCTTTATATTTTGAAGCTAGCGCTCGATCGAGGTCAGCTGATCCCTAAGCATGTCTTTCTCCGAGGCGAGACATCCATATGTTGATTCCACCTCAAGGTCTCTGTCTCTTTCACCTTGGGCTCCTCTCTAAGCTGCTTCACCAACTCGCCTTTCTGCTGGGCCTGCAAAGTTGAAGTATTAGTCACTAAATCAAATGAGTGCATAACAGGCCAAGGGATACATAACCTTTTAAATGATCTCAGTCTGCTCTTGACGAGCTTTCGCCAAATCAACTCAGAGATCCCTGACCTCCTCCTCTTTCTGTACATAGAGGCACTTGAGGTCGTCCCTCTCTTCCACCAACTTCTTGAATTTGGCTTCGCATCGAGCAAGCTCGGCTTGAGATTTAGAAAATGCTTGTCGATGAAGTGCTACGTCCTTCACACAAAGAAAAGGAGTCAGATTGAGAAAAACGAGAATAAAACTCGAGCGTAATTACGAAGACAAAAACTTACTTGTTTGAAAAGCCTCTAGGCCTCATCAAAGATAAACATGGCATCAATATCGAAACCATCTTTGACCACTGCAAGGCACTCTAGAAAAATATCACTCCCTTCATGGGTCATTCCCACATCAGGAGTCCTCGTGGCCCTGGCATCTTAGAATTGCCCTTCGGAGAATATAGGGCCTGGCGATGAGTTATTTATATTAATTATCCCAAGTGATTCACTTGGGATATTATCCTCTCTGTGGAGGGCCTCGGAACTAGGCTCCTCAATCTCGCCCTCCAACAATCCCCCGAGACGAGACGCATTTTTACCACCTGAGGGCTCTGAGACTCTGCTCGAGCTCCCCTCCAAAATTTCTTTGGTTCGAGATTGAACTGCATCAGCCACCATCGGTTTAGCGACCTTTGAAGCGTTAGTGCTTCCTCTTTTCCGAGTGCCCAACAGGAAGTCATCATCTTTTCCCTCCTCCTCGTCATCCTGAAGGTGTTGGGCCATTTCTGAAGATAGGGCCACGGGATCGGCCATAGGCTTTCGAGCCTTATTTTTCTTTGACTTCGGGGAACTTGCTGGCGATCTCCTTTTCATCTTCTTCTCTTTGGTCGATTTTGGAATTTCTTCTTCATCGGGCGAGGGTAGCCATATAGCAACGGCGTCTTCGAGGCCTACATAATGGTAAAATGTGTATTACATTGAGAAACATCAATATGTAAACAAGAAAACTCACTATGGTTTTTAGCTTCTCATCGACCCTTGGCTAAATCACGCTAACTGTGTTCCACGTATAAAGAAGTGGAGGCCAATTGCCAGACCCAACCTGCAAGGTCTGGGACCGCACCAGGAAACCAAGAGACAACTGCATCATCAGAAAAGAATTAGATCGAGAAAGAGTGGGTAAAGTAGGATATTAATCATCATCGATAAGTTTGTACTTACGTTTCATGTTCCACTCTTCGGGGAATGGCATCCTCTCAGTAGGAATCAGATCGGAGGTCCTGATTCGGACAAACCGGTTCATCCATCCCTCGTCCTTATCCTCATCGATGCTGGAAAAAAGGACTTCGAGGATCAGCACTGAAGCTTTATCAGGCCACCTCGATAAAGGCGAGGGCTGTATAGTCTAATCAGGTGGTCGAGGGTAAAAGGCATCCCCTCGACCAAGCCTGAGAAATATCTGATCAGATTGACGATGCACTAAAAATAAGAGTAGATCTGGCCAAGTGTCACCTGGTATTGTTGGGAAAAATCAATAGTCACTAGGTCTATGGAACCCAGAGCTGGATCTACGGGACCCAATGTGAAAGGGTAGGTATTCACGCTTAAGTTCCCTACTTTATGGGTGGTAATATCCTCTTCGGGGGAAGGGATCACAACATCATTATTCTCCCAGTTGCAATCCTTTTTCACCTGCTCAAGTTCATCTTCGGTTATCAAGAAGACGTATCTAGACATGAGCTCACATCGACCTAGTGTCGATGCAGGTTTATCGATTTTAAAATCGAAAGTTAGCTCGCATGGCCCAGGAATACACTCCTCGATACGAGGTGTCACCATCGTTCTACCTCTGGCCGACCGCGATAATGAAGCTTTTTCTTTTTGAGGAACGATTTTAGATGTTTTAGCCATTGTGATTGAGAAATTCAAGAGAAGAGAAGCAGTTGATGCTATAGTAAGAACAAATGGAGAAACCGGTGAACTCAGAGAAGTTGAGGAAGCTAGTGAGATTTTACGGGTGATTTGAGAAGTAAAGATTGAAAAAATTATGAAATTGGCCTATTTATAGAGGACACTTTAATGGTTTGGGGAAACCAACGGCCAACCATCAGCCGCCTCCAATTAATGACCTTGGGAACTATGCAGAAGTGACCTTTCAATTGCTTCAGTCGCTGATGCCACGAGATTAACACCATGATCGAGGCATCGGAACATCGAGGATCAAGTCGTCTCTTATCATCTTATTCTACGAAGCGCTAACTATCTGTATATGGTCAAAATTAAGTATGCTCGATTTAATGGGCTCGAGGAACCACTTCAAGAATCGGTCCGAAGTACACTAGGTTCGAGGCCGATGGTAGAGTTCGAAAATCGAAGATCAAAGTGAACGATGAATATCGAGGCCGAACGTGACCGGCTTCGAGATAATGCCGTTGTGGCTTTGTAACAGAATGAACAAGATTCTTGCCACGTCCCTAAGATCGTGGAGTAAATTCCGAAATAGTTTTGTACGAGTTAGCACTAATCTGTACTAGGCGGTTAGACAACTATCCCAATAAGATTCTTTACTGTAAATAGAAATGTACCTTATTTAGGGTTCCCCTATTATATAAAGGGGACCCCAATTATTTGTAACCATCATCAATCGTTGGCAAAAGAATATACTCTCTCACTTTCTCGCTCATTGTTCATCAGAATTGTTCTTTAACTTTATTATTCTTAGTTTATTGTTCTTGATCCACTTCGAGGCCACCTTAGCTCGAGGTCGAGACTGGCTTGCATACTGGTTTGATTTTACTTATTTCCTTCATTTATAGTTCAGATTTTTTGATTATTAATTAGTATTGAACTAAATCATATATCTTTAAAACCATAAATCAAGTTTATGTATTACTCGTATTTTCGAGGTAAACAATGTTTCCTAACCAAAAATAAACTTATCCTTCTTTTTTTCTTGAGGGTGGTCAAATGAATGGTATTTAAGAGAGGGTTGGGGAAGGAGACGTTGGGTACAGAAAGGGAAAGATATTTCCAGCCTTCCTTTGATTGGATCATGGCGTCATTGAGATGGGGATAAACTTGGTAAGGATCCTATATGTATAATAAAAGTATTCTATTTATATAAAATATTAAATGAAGGAGAGAGGAGACCCGTTGGTATGAGTGTTAAAAAAAGAAAAAGTACTAAATTATGAAAAGAGTGATATTAGCCTAAAAGAAGATAATATTTTTCCTAACTTATGGTGATATGGTTGAGTATTTAGCAATTCAAAATATTGAGGGCAGTTGGGTTTGCATGGTAGACTAACGGCAATACATACTATATTAATAAAAATAACTGATAAGTAATTCTCCCTCATTTTATTTTTACTTGTCCGGTACTTAAATAGATTTTTACTTTTACTTGTCACTTTTAGCATATCAAAATAAGATAATTTTTTTTTTCCTATTATATCCATATTATTAATTACTTATTTCAGATCATTTTTTCAAATTCATTAAAAATATGTATCAATTAATATGTGTATCATGGTAAATTATGTATTTTATTTTTAAATCTTTAAGGGGCGTACAAAGTCCATAGTAGACAAATAAAAGTGAATGAAGGAAGTAAGTAGATAAATAAAAATGCAAATTGATATGTAAATATTAGAACAAATGTCGTTTTATAATTAAAGATATATATTTAAATATGAAGTAATATTTTACTGTCTAAAATTGATAAACTAAATAAATAAAATACGCAGTGAAAATTACAATGTCACGAGCTAACATAGAAAAAATATAAGGTAATATAGTTGTAAAAGTAATTGGAGATACTATAAATATTATTATGACTTTTAAATAAAATAGTAACTTGGTAGGATAAATTCAGGTGTATAAGGACAAAATTGGGTGTACACATGGATTAGCTTATTTTATTCAATTTTTGAGACCTAGACTTTATTAGAGGCGATTTTGGATAGCAATTTCTTTCCAACTTCAAGAATTAGTAAATTTAACTTGTTTTTGATTAATTCTCATAATTTTTTATAGATTTTCATCCATATATCTAGAATTTTGCAGAGTAGAAATAGGATTTATTGGTAGAAACTTAGGGTTTGTTATTTTGGAGATTTAAATCTCGATTTGAGGTCGGATCTCGAATCAAAATACATATTTGCACCCGGGGGTAAATGAATAATCGGGATTTGATCTTGATTTCGGATTTCGATCAAGTGGTCCGGGTTGAGTTTTGTTAACTTTTTTTAAATATGTTAAAGATCGAAACATTTTGATACTAGGGTAGTTTTTAAAGCTTGTTTTGACTTATTTTTAGCATTAATTGGCTAGATTCGAGTGATTTGGAAGCTTGTGCTAAAAGAAAAGCGATATTAGAGGATTGATTTGTGCCGGAAAGAGGTTAGTATGTTCGTTAACTTTGGTTTGAGGAAATTAGGATTTAAATGGGTCTATTTTCTATGTGTTATATATATTGGGGGACATATATGCAAGTTGACGAATGTATATGTGTTTGCTATGGTTAAGCATGCAGGTAGAATTAGCTTTATTTATATCTTATTTCTTTATGTATTATGTCTTATATGCTTTAATTAGATGGTAAAACTCTTTAATTGTTCCTATTCATGTTAATAGCTATGTTGAGCTTGTTGTGATATTGGGCATTAAGACTATTGGAATGATGATTTGGATATTGGTGCAAAGTGATGGTTATTTTTTCATATGACATGTTATGTTCAATCACTCTTCTTGATATTGCTTGTGCTTCCTACTTTATTTGGTACTGTTTTCATGTTTATGCTTGGAGAGGAAGATTAATTGCATGATGGGTACATCAGTGCTATGAGAATGAGGGACAATGCACGTTGGATATTTTCGTGCTGTAAGGTTGAGAGATATTGCATGCGGGTATTTTCGTACAACGAGAATGAGTGATATACGCATGACGGATATTTTTGTGCGGTAAGAATGAGTGATATATGCACGAGGTATGTGTCAGTGCTATTGAATTGTGAACTCAGCTATATGGTATCATGGTCATTAGCTTATTCTTTTGGAATGAACTGTGGAGACAAGTTTGGCTGTGACTTTTGGTAGCATGTTGATTATTTCCTTTAGTTGATTATTTTATTGTTTTCTTGAAATTTTTATTATTATCTCTTTTAATACCATTTTAAATGTTATTTTTCTTGTTCGTTCTCTTTCTTATTTACTATAGAGGTTTATATGTACGTGTCTTGTCTTATCCTCGTCATTACTTCGTCGGATTTAGGCTCGACACTTACAGAGTATATTGGATCAACTGTACTCATATTGTACTTTTGCATTTCTTGTGCAGAGTTTGGCTTCGGTACTTGGAGGACAGACTAGCTTGCTTTACTAAGAAAACTCAAGGTAGTGTTGCACTCTTGTTCGTGGCCGTGAAGTCCTTTTATTTAGTTCTACTACTGTTAATCGCTTCAAACAATGTATTTATTATTTTAGATGTTATATTTAGTAATCATACAGAAGCGTATGTACTCCGTGATACCAGTTCTAGAGGTATCTAGCGAATGTTTGGTTTTAGTCTTATTATACATTACCGAGTTTTATTATTTATTATAATATCACGTTGTTTATTGCATAGTTCTTTTTTTTTATTTTGTTAAGTGTTGGATTACCTAGCAAGCGATATTAGGCACCATCATGACCCCTTGGTTGGGAATTTGGGTCATGACAAGTTGGTATCAGAGCACTAGGTTGCACAGGTCTTACTAGTCATGAGCAAGCTTAGCAGAGTATTGAGGATCGGTACGGAGACGTATGTACTCATCTTCGAGAGGTTATAAGTCTTTTAGGAAACTTCATTTCTTTCTTTCTCCATCGTGCGCCTTGTTTTTGTCCTAAAGTTTGAATCTTTCTTCTCTTATTCTCTCAAAACTGGTGAAGATGCGTGCTTCAACCGTAGCTAATTAGGAGCTGGAGCCCCAGATCGTAGCCACTACAAGAGGTAAAGGATGGGGCAAAGGCAGAGTTGGAGCCCAGCCTAGGGCACATACAACAACACATGTAGCTACTCATGCTCGTGTTAGAGCAATGTGAATCGTGCCCAGATTGATCCAGATAATGAGAATCCATCCTAAGTTAAGCCAGTAGGGCCAGCATATGTTCTAGAGGGATTTATTGCTACTCTAGTGCTCTAGGCCCTTGGTCTGCATGTTTGGACTTATAGAGAGCACAACTCAAGAAATTGTGCTTCCTATGACACCGACCTCTTCTAAGTCCAAGGAAGGAGCATGGACTCTCACTACTTGTACTCCAGAGAAAATGGCCCACAGATATCATACCCCAGGAGTGTTACCAGTTGGAACAACCTAAGGTTAGGCCCGCGATGTCAGATGAGGCATTGAAGAGAATGGATAAGTTTTAGAAGTTGTCTCCTTCTCACTTCAGCGATGCGTCTTTAGTGGATGCCTAGGACTTCTTAACCCGTTGTCATGAGATTTTGTGCTATTTGGGACTAGTTGAGTCCAATGGAGTTGACTTCACTATCTTCTAGATGCATGGTTCAACCAAGAGGTGGTGGCAGACTTATGAGATAGGCAGTTCAGCATGATCTTCTCCTCTCACTTAGGCCCAGTTTTCACATTTGTTCTTGGGGAAGTTCATTCCCCCACTCAGAGAGCTGAGCTACGCAACCAATTTGTGTGTCTTGATCGTGGTGGTATAACAGTTACCCTATATGAGACGAGGTTTATGAATTTGTCTTGCCATGCAGTTATCCTAATCTCTAGTGAGAGGGAGAAGGCGTGGAGGTTCATAGAGGTTATTGCTGATGGTATCAAACTTTAGATGGCGAGGGAGGTTGAGACTAAGACTTCTTTTACTCAGGTGGTTGAGATTGCTAAGAGGATTGAGCGCATTCGTAGCCAAGGGAAAGAGGCAACACCTGATAAGAGGCATCATTATTTTGGGGATTTCAATGGTTCTTTATCTAGAGGTAGTGGTTCTTTTGGTAGAAGCCATTCTAGGCTGATTTGGTCTGTACTCTAGGTTCCTCATGGTACTTCAGGTAGCCATAATTCTTATGCTTCTCACAAAGGGCACACATTATTTTGTGCATCTCCAGTACATATTAGTGCACACTAGTATAGAGTTTCTATGGTGGTTAGTGAGTCATCAAGGATTGCTTCAAACTGAGTAGCCCTGTCAATAGACAGGTTATTACGAGCATGGTAATACGGGGCACATCAAGAGGTTTTTCCCGGGGTTTCAGAGTAGTATACCACAATACAGAACTCGTGTTATAATTCAAGCACCAGTTGTTACACTACCCACCCAAACATCTAGGGGTAGGGGGCAGCAAGCTAAAGGTAGAGTTCGTCCCATTAGGGGTTGTCCTAGATGAGGAGGATAGATTTGTGGGGTTCAGCCCTGTTGCTATGCATTTCCCGGTAGGCCCGAGGCAGAGTCGTCTAATGCAATCATCACAGGTATTATCTTAGTATGCCTTAGAGATGCTTCGGTGTTGTTTGATTCAGGCTCTACTTATTCATATATATCTTCATATTTTGCATCGTACTTGAGTATGCCTTGTGATTCTCTTGATATTCCTATTACTGTGTCTATACCAGTTGGGGATTCTATTGCAGTTTATCGAGTGTATCGGTCTTGTGTGGTCATTATTAATGGTTTTGATACTATATTTGATCTCTTATTATTAGATATGGTGCATTGTGAGGTCATTCTTGGTAAGGATTAGTTGTCCCCGTATCATACTATCTTGGATTATCATGCCAAGATGGTGACCTTAGCTATGTTGGGGTTGCCTAAATTAGCGGAGAAAAGGACCCTTGGACATTCTACTAGTAGGGCTATTTCATTATTGAAGGCTCACGCATGATTGAGATGGGGTGCTTAGAATATTTATCTTACATTAGAGATTCTAGTACAAAGGTTCCTTCTATGGACTCAGTGCCAATTGTAAGAGAGTTTTTGGAGGTGTTTCCGGCGGATTTACCTATTATTTTGCTTGACTAGGATATTGACTTTTGTATTGATTTGGTTCTGGTCACTTAGCCCATTTCTATTCTACCAAGACGTATGGATCCGGCCGAGTTGACAGAATGGAAGGAGCAGTTGCAGGATTTGATCTATAAGGGCTTCATTGAATGAGTATTTCTCTTTGGGTTGTGTCGATGTTGTTCGTGAAGAAGGAGGTTGGTTCTACGAGGTTGTGCATTGATAAACGATAGATAAATAAGGTTATAATCAAGAACAAGTATCAGTTACCTTGTATTGATGATTTTTTTTTGTTTAGGTTCATAGTGTCAAGGTGTTCTCCAAGATTGATTTGAGATCTCGCCATCATCAGGTGAAGATTGGGGCATCGGCTGTTCCTAAGACAACTTTTAGGATTCGTTATGGTCATTATGAGTTATTGATGATGTCATTTGGTTTGATTAATGCTCCAACAACTTTCATGGATTTGATGAATCGAGTGTTCAAGCCATATTTGGATTCCTTTGTGATTGTGTTCATTGATGATATTTTGGTTTGCTCTCATACTAGGGAGGAACATGAGAAACACTTATGGGTTGTATTTTAGACTTTGAAGGATCGTCAGCTTTATGCAAAGTTTTCGAAGTGTGAGTTCTAGTTAGACTCAGTTTCATTTCTCAGTCATGTTATGTCTAGTAATGGAATCAAGGTGGATCCTAAGAAGATTGAGGCAGTTCAAAATTTCCCTAGACCCACTTCAGCTACGGAGATCTAATTTTTCCTAGGTTGGTAGGCTACTATCATCGCTTTGTGGATGGGCTTTCACCAATTGCAGCTCCATTGACCAGGTTGACTCAGAAGGGTGCTTCTTTCAGATGGTCAGATTAGTGTGAGGAGAGCTATTAGAAGCTCAAGGTTGCTCTAACTACAGTTCTAGTGGTGGTGGTGTCCATAAATTTGGGGTCTTATAATGTGTATTCTGATACTTCACACATTGGGCTTGGTGCAGTATTGATATAGGATGGTAGGGTGATTTACTGCACGGCTTGTCAATTGAAGATCCATGGAAAGAATTATCTTATGCGTGATTTAGAGTTGGCAACTCTATGTACGTGCTCAAGATTTAGAGGCACTACTTATACGATGTGTCATGTGAGGTTTACACTGATCATTGAAGTCTTCAACATTTGTGCAAGCAAAAGAATTTGAACTTGAGGCAACATAGGTCGTTAGAGTTATTGAAAGACTATGATATCGTTATCTTGTATTATCCGAAAAAGACAAATGTAGTAGCTGATGTAGTGAGCAAAATGGCAGAGAGTATGGGAAGTTGGCATTTATACCAGCTGAGAAGAGGCCTTTTACTATGGATCCTTAGGCCTTGGCTAATAGATTTGTGGGATAAGATATGTCTGAGCCTAGTAGGTTTCTTACTTATGTTGTGGCATAATCATCTTTGTTGGAGCGCATCAAGGCTCACCAACATGATGATCCTTATTTGTTGGTGTTGAAAGACATGGTGTAGCGAGGTAGAGCAAAGAAGATTGTGATTGGAGATGATGGTGTTATGTGGCTTCGGGTAAAATTTTGTATTACGAATGTTGATGGTTTGAGAAAGTTGATTCTTGAGGAGGCTCATAAATCACAGTATTCTATTCATCGGTGTCACGAAGATGTGTCGCGACTTGAAGCAGTATTAATGGTGGCAAAAGATGAAGGACATTATTGGACATGTCTCATGGTGTTTGAATTTCCAACAGGTGAAATATAAACATCAAAAATCGTGTGGTTAGACTCAGAGGTTGGAGATACTGGAGTGGAAGTGGGAGCATATTACTATGGACTTTGTGGAGGATTACCATGGACTTTGAGCAAGTTTGATGTTGTCTGGGTCATTGTGGACAAATTAATCAAATCTGTGCATCTCATTCTGGTGTTGACTGCTTACACTTTAGAGAGGTTAGCTCACATCAACATTAGAGAGAATGTTCGTTTACATAATGTGCCCATTTCTATCATTTCAAACTGTGGCACGCAGTTTAGTTTGCACTTTTGGATAGCTATTTAGTGAGAGTTGGGTAACATATGAAGTTAAGCACTGTATTTCACCCGCAAACGGATGGCCCGTCATAGAGGACTATCTAGATGTATAGGATATGTTTAGGGCTTGTGTTATTCATTTTGGAGTCTAGTGGGACAAGTTTATACCGTTGGTGGAGTTTGCCTACAACAACTACTAGTCCAGTATTAAGATGGCGCCATATGAGGCTTTATATGGTATGTAGTGATGTTCTCCTAAGTCATGATGAGCTTAAAGTTACTTAATATTTATTCCTACTTTGCGTCGTTGATTTGGTTGATTTAATAGAGATTTGGTTTGATTTGGGTATAATATGTTGTCTTTCAGTGCGGGTGATGCATAGGGGATTAATGGACGAAACATGCACTTAGTAGGAGGAAAACAATTTGAGAAAGAGGAAACCCCACGTGTGCGGCCGCGCACAAGCGGCCCCCAGTGCGCACTTGAGCGTGCAAGTGTTACAGAACTCTGCTAGAGGTGCATGGCCATGAGCGCGGTCATGCCCCTAGGTGTACGGCCGCGCACGTTCATCTCTGAGAATTCGACTTGGGCCTAATTTTGTAATTTTGGAGGCAGCCTTTTGACCTATATGAAGCCCAGCTCATCCCAAAACAAGGCATCTAAGATTTTGGAGCAACTTTTTGAAAGAAGAAGGCAAGGAAACAATTGAGACTCAGAATACTTCAATTCATTCAATACGCAAGTTTGTCAAATTGTAAGAATTGTAATGTTTTTTGTTCTCCTAATACTAACAACTTCTCCACTATAGAGTAATCTTTTTTAGGGTTATTGACGGATAGTGTGATTTGACTATTGCTCTGGGTTTGCATTCTGTTAGTTGCTTGAATTTGTTGAATGAGTTACTAACTAAATTGCAAGGTTAATTGTGGTTTTACTTTAATCGAAAGAGAAGTGGTGCTGCAATTCGCATTGTGTTATCTTTTTTAGGTTGATTTCACGATTATCATAGGTAATTGAAAGAGCTTGTAGAGTTATTGATTGACCCAATCTAGAAGAATAGTCAAGAGATGTTCTTCGTAAGATCATTCATTCAACATATTCTTTCATAGTTTCAAAGCACATATCAATAGGTTGTTTAGCAAAATCTAATTCATTCGAAAGAAGAATTTGAATCCTTAAGATTGCATAATCATCTGTTGAAATCGAAAGAGTCAATAGAAGTTAAGAGTGAATACAACACAGAGTTGCCCATAATAATAGTTGATCACATATCTTGTCAAAACCCTTATTTCTCACCTTGATATTCAATCGTTGCTACTTAGGTAATCAACTTCCATTATTCATTCATAATCGATAATCTTAGTCTTTATTCTTAGTTCAATAATAACTCAAAACCAAAAGTCTATTTTCCTGAATAGTGTTAATCTGAAGATTAATTCGAATATTATTTAAACCAATCCCTGTGGAGACGATTTAATACTATACTATCTTTGACTAGCGAGCCTAAGTTTTATACACCCTTTTTGCACTAGCTATATTTTGGCGTCATTGCAGCGGGATTTGCGATTAATAGTGTTTAAAATAATTTTTGGTGCTAATTCAGGAATAATTTTATTTTATTTTCTATTTTTACGCTCTCCTTATCTGTGTGCAGGCAAAAAGTTAAGTTCAGTGGTGTATGGATTAATCCTCTCTAAAGAATTGGTGCCATACAATCCAGAATTAGACAAGCACTCGTGGCAGTTGAGAAGGGAGAAAGAATCAAGCGGATCATTTTTGGGTCAGACTTTGACACAAAATACAATGGTGAACAACAAAAAGGACGTGAACCTAGCTGTGAGACAGGCAGCTCAACAACAGGCTGCACGGTTAGCAACTTAAGTAGCCCTTAGAGTTGCTGATGAAACAGCCGAAGAGGATTGAAGATTCAATCTCAACAAAACCATGGTCGAAGATGAATTTAAAAATGCAGCTCCCAAGCCTAGGAGGTCTCTAGGAGATTATGCCAGACCGGTGTATAACTAACGACAATCTAGTGTGAGGCCCCCACCCATTGATTCCATCAATTTTGAACTCAAGCAGGGAGTCATCCAAATCATTTAGAACAACTGCATATTCAGAGGCAAACCCAATGAAGATCCCAACAAGTGCATAACGGAGCATCACATGATGACATCTACCTCAGAGCATTCCCTTTCTCACTTAAGGATGATACAAAGCAGTGGTTAAGGGGTTTGCCCACAGAGTCAATTTGTACATGGGAGGAGATGACTACCAAGTTATTAGAAAAACATTTTTGTGATTCTTAAACTGGACGGATGAAGGAAGGAGATTCATAATTTCAGCCAAGGAGAAGGAAAGACAGTGTTCGAGGCCTGGGAAAGATTTAAGGAGCTATTGCGGAGATGCCCTCACAATTGAATGGAGCAATGGATACAACTCCAAGATTTTTGGGAAGGTTTAAACCCGTCATCAAGAAGATTGCTGAATAGTGCGATTGCAGGCCCTCTGATGAAGAAAACTCCAAAAGAGATTATCACAATCATGAATGAACTACCTGAAGACACAAAACAATAGTCCACTGATCAAGGTCATCGAAGAAGATCAGCAGGGGTACGCCAAGTAGAATCTTCTGTAGCAATGGAGGACCAAATTACAACTATGGCTAAGGACATCAAAAAATTGACGATATCTCCGGTACAAAATTAACTGTAGATGGGATGTGACATCTGTGGACTGGGACACCCAACTCATGAGTGTCAAACCTTCACCGCAGAAGAAGAAATTAAGGCATTGGGGAATTTCAACAGAGGCAAATACCAAAGGGGATGTAATTTTAATTCTATGGGACAGAGACATCCGGGGTTCTCATGGAGTTCTTCAAATGGTAGTTTGAACTCATGGCAGTAGCAAATCCCAAAGCACTAGTGCAAAGAGCTCTTAGATTCCAGAACCAACAAAGGCAACAGTTCCAGCCTTCACAGCCCAACAAATCAAGTTTAGAAGATCTAATAAAGGTATTCATAAATATATCAGATGAGAAGTTTGAGACTCAAGGCACAACCATCCAAAATCTAGAACAAATTGGACAACTCACATTAATATTATCAGAAAGGGCTCCGAGGACTTTGCTATCTGACACTAGGAAGAATACTAAAGAAACAATCAAGGTTGTGTCTCTTAGGAGTGGGAAAACATTAACAGAGCCCATGGCAAAACCAATAGGTTGATAAGGTTATCATCAACTCAACCGAGATAGTAGAAGAGCAGAAAATTGGTGAGTCTTTGGCTAAAGAGGATATCAATAGCAAGGAGATTGATAAGCAGAAGTCAAACAACACAGCTGAGGAAAGCAAGCATGCTAGTGTTACCTTTTCCTCAAAAGATGACGCGAGAGAAATTAGATAAATGCTTTGGGAAATTCTTGGAGATGCTGAAACAGTTGTACGTAAACATCCCATTCACCGAGGTGCTCACCTAGATGCATGCCTATGCCAAACTCCTGAAGGAAATCCTGTCAAGTAAGGGAATCTCGAGGAAATGAAAGTGGTCAAGCTCAATGCACACTGCAATGGCATTCTACAAAATAAAATTCCTAAAAAAATGTGGGTTTCCTGGCAGTTTCACTATACCCTGCTCATTGGGGAGTGAAATTTTGACAAGGCCTTGTGCGACTCAAGTGCATCCATTCACTTGATGCCATTATTGGTGTTCAAGAAATTCGAAGGGAAACTAGGAGTGATCAGATCCATGATGGTATCCTTGCAACTAGCTGATCATATCACTATCATGCTAGTGGACATAATCAAGGACATTCTGGTGAGGGTGGACAAATTTATCTTCCCGGTAGACTTCATTATAGTAAATATGGAAGTGAATAAGGAGATACCCCTAATCTTGGGGAAACTATTCCTTTACACTGGCTGGGCTATTCTTGACATATATGAGGGTCAACTCATGCTACGAGTAGGAAACGAAAAAGTGGTATTTCAAATAAAAAGAATGATGAAATACCTATCTAATGAGGTATTTGCCTACGATTGACATCTAAGCTTGTTTTGATGGAGAGTGCCTAATAACATTCGAACTGATAAAGGAAAAGCTAGTAAGTGCTCTCATAATGGTGACTCCTGACCGGAGAAAACCCTTTGAGATCATGTGCAATGCCAGTGATGTGGCACTGGGAGCAGTGCTGGGGCAAAGTAGTGATAAAATATTTAGACCCTTTTACTATGCAAGCCAGATTATGAATGACGCTCAGGTGAACTATTCTACCATGGAGAAAGAGTTCTTTTCAGTGGTCTTCGCTTTCGACAAGTTCAGATCCTGTCTAGTGGGAAGCAAGATGATAGTGAATACTGATCACTCGGCACTGAAGTAATTGTTGAGCAAGAAAGAGTCCAAACCGCATCTGATACGGTGGGTACTGTTGCTACAAGAGTTTGATATTGAAATCAAAGACAGGAAGGGCACATAAAATCAAGTGGATGACCACCTGTCGCGATTGGAGAAACCACTTGTTGAAGCGGTGGACATTTGGGAAGAGTTCCTAGATGAGCAAATTTTTTCCATTGTAACGGTCTCCAATAGACTGCTATAGTATGCTGACATAGCCAATGTTTTGGCTAGTGGATGGCCACTACATGACTTGACCTCCAACAAGAAGAGGAAGCTGTAAAACGAGGTAAAAAGCTACTTCTGAAATGACCCTTTTTTATTTTAAATTGTATGCAGATGGTATGATTCGGAGATGCGTACTAGAAGGGGAAATGGGAAGTATATGTCCCATTTTCATGACGGAGCAGCTGGAGGATACTATGGAGGAAATAAGACAACAACAAAGGTCATGGAGTCCAATTTTTACTTGTCATCCCTATACAAGAACGCAAGATCATATGTGGCTGCATGTAACAAGTGCCAACGGATAGGTAACATTAGTAAGAGGGACGAGATGCCCCTAAATTCCATTTTGGTATGTGAAATCTTCAATGTCTGGGGCATTGACTTCATGGGTCCTTTCCCATCTCACATTCCTACGAGTACATCCTAGTGTTTGCTGACTACATCTCCAAGTGGGTCGAGGCAATCCTCACTAGGACAAATGATGCTCGGGTAGTACGTGAATTCCCTTGAAAGAATATTTTCACCTGCTTTGGAACTCCCAGAGTCATCATCAGTGACAATGGGTCACATTTTGTGAAAAATAGTTTGCTACTCTACCGTCTAAGTATGGGGTAGCTCATAAAATAGGAACCACATATTATGCTCAAACTAGTGGGCACGTAGAAGTAGCTAACCGTGAACTCAAAAGAATTCTAGAAAAAATGGCTAGTGCTTCCAAAAAGGATTGGTCAGTAAAGTTAGATGAAGCTCTATGGTCGTATATAACAACATTCAAAACAACCATATGGACTTCACCCTTCAAGTTGGTATATGAAAAATCATGTCACTTACTTGTGGAGATAGAGCATAAGGCTTATTGGGCAATTAAATTTCTTAATCTTCATCTTAGTCTTGCAGGTGAGCATAGGATGTCACAGGTGAATGAGCTAGAGGAATTTAAATTGGATGCATATGAGAATGCGCAAATTTTTAAGTAGACTCATGTTGTTCATGAAGGGTAAAAGGTCTTACTATACAATAGTAGACAAATATTTTTCCCCGAAAAAGTTAAGTCTAGATGGAGGGGACTGTATGTGCTGAAACATGTATCTACTATATCGTACTGGAGAATTTTCTCAGGAATCCACTAGTATCATAATCAGTTGAGGATGGCCGGTTGAGTCAAGCAGACAACTATAACTCAGAACTACCTGTAACTTTTCTACTAGTATAATTTTTTTCTTTTGTTTCTCTTGTTGTAGCGTCAACTAGGTAAAAGTTAGTGCATAGTATCACTTGATAGTTGCTGGAAGGCATATATGGCGGAAGGGAAAAATTGAGGCCTTAAAAAGGCACTTTGTGCGTGTATAGATGTGCGAACACACACTTGGTGGGGTGCATCACGCATTTGATTGCGAAAAATATGGCGTCAGCATGCATGGAGATGCACGACCGTGCACCTGGAGGGAGGACCGTGCATGTGATGGCACATGTGTGCTAGTGTCCTCCTATGTGTGCACGGTCGCGCACAGGAGGACCCGACCATGCACCCGACCATGCACAAGTAAGTTCCCTACCCTTTTCATTTTGGCCCCAGCCCTCAATCACACTTCTAATCTTTTCCCCTTTTTCTCACCTTCTTCACTAAACCAAACCCTAACCCACCCCAACCTCCCTCCCTCTATCTTTTTCTCTCTCTCTCTCTCTCTTTGCGACCAAACACACACACATACCCTTGCGCTCTCCTTTTACCGTTCCTCAAGTGCTTCTTTCAATTGACCTCTCAGGAATGTGACTTTATTTTTCCATGTTTTTTCCCCTTTTTTTCTTTTGTAGTTCTTTTTTTCGTCTCTTTCTCCTTTCGTTGTGGGGGTTAAAGACTGGGTTTCATAATGGGTACTAAGAGTATGGTTGCTAGGTAGTAAAATGGGTTTGTATGTAGTCCACCTAGGGCTACAATTGCTTTGTGTGGAATAAGAGCAGCTTTGCCTGTTAGGTGTTTGTGTAAATTCCACAATACGGCTGAGAGGTGTATTCTAAAATTTGTTGCTCACCCAATAATAATCCATGTACTTAATTTGGGTGAACTGATAAAGGGGGTATATTCTACTGATTATGGGATGGGTCTTTCCCATGGATAGAGGAGTGTATTTTGTGACCATGATTCGGGTGAAGTCTGAGTAATCCTTCTTAGTCCGCAAAGTGATCTAATTGCTGATATTTGCAGGTCGTTTTAGGTGCAAATGACCCCTTCAAGGAAATGAAAAACTTCAAGTGCCTTCACCGGCAGGCAAGCAGGCACACCCACAGCTACAGATGTGGGCACGTCCATGTCACGACCCAAAAATCCCTCCAAAGGAGTCGTGATGGCACCTAGTCTCTAAACTAGGTAAGCCTAACATTAACTAGAATAACATTGATATTTATCATATTTCAAATAAAATTTTCTCTAAACTATTTACAATTCCCAAAATCGGTAGTACAAGTCACAAGCCTTTCTAAGAGTAGTTATACAATATAATTACATCACTGTTCCGAAACAAAGGGAACAAATGAAAATAAGTAAAATTGAATGTGACTTTGAGCACTGCAGACACTATAGCAGATTTACCTTGAGTCTCCACCGCGTTGAATAGTTACCATCGATCAAATGTATGAATCTATACACAAAAAATTACAGAAGTGTAGTATCAGCACAACCGACCCCATTTGCTGGTAAGTGTCTAGCCTACCCCGGCGAAATAGTGACAAGGCTAGAACCAGACACTCACATAAACCTGTGCAGTTTATAGCGTACAAAATAATAGGAAGAAAATAACAATAATGGCAACAATGATCAACCAATGATATAAATAACATGCAACAAGAACACCATAATTGCTTCTCAACAAATAATAAATACAAGTGCAATCAATTAATCAAGTCATTCAAATATAAATCTTTCGCCTATAAATCCTTCAAGTAATAATCTCTAGGATAATATGCTTTTCAATAAATATATTTCGAATATATTTCCTTCAAATAAGTATCTTTCGAATATAATTCTTTCGAGTAAAGGTCACCTTGTGACGCCTCATTTTATAATCATAATAATATAGGTCTCGGCCCACTTTCATATTTTTACGGCATCTCGTGCCCATATTTATATTACAACCGCACGGACAACTCACGTGCAATTAAATAAAACTATAATATTTTCCCCGGCACCTTGTGCCAATATATTTCTATTTCACTTTGCACAACAATATTCTCATGCTACCCAGTTCACATGGTCCATAACCCAATACAATTAAGAATGTTCAAAGAGCCTGATTTACTTAACATAAAGTAGAGTGCAACTTCCAAACCAATTAGGAAATCAACAAGAAGAGATGGAGTTATTTTAGAAATCATTTGATAAAGAAAATACCCTTTTCAATTAAAGTACAATATCGAATGAATTATTACCTTTAATACGAGAAACCAATAAATCAAAGCGTAGTAGCAATTTCTTTTAATTAAAGTACAATTATTGAAGCTTGAAGTATTGAACTGCATATACATATACGCATAAATGCAGTGAAATAATGCAAACACTGTAGGTTCTAACACGAAGGGTTACAACAGTAAGGAATTCAAACAATTTAAATATAAAGTCATCGGATAAGAAGTGAAATTGTACAATAAAACAGATAAGGAAAACAACACAGGAAAACTCCACATACGAGGACAATACACTTAGTCCATTCTCCGTTGCGGCGTGCAACCCAATCCTCAACATATATCACTGTTGTGGCGTGCAACCCGATCCTCAATATATAACATTATTGCGGCATGCAACCCGATCCTCAATATATATAGCACCATTGCGGCGTGCAACCCGATCCTCAACATATATCACCGTTGTGGCGTGCAACCCGATCCTCAATATATAACACTGTTGCGACATTCAATCCGATCCTCAATATATATAATACTATTGCGGCGTGCAACCCGATCCTCAACATATATCACCGTTGCAGCGTGCAACCCGATCCTCAATATATAACACCGTTACAGCGTGCAACCCGATCCTCAATATATGTAACACCGTTGCGGCGTGCAACCCGATCCTCAACATATATCACCATTGCAGCGTGCAACCCGATCCAATTTCTCATATATCTTGTGGTAGGCGTACCACCTGCTACCATTTCATTATATCTTGTGGTAGGCGTACCACCTGCTCCCATTTCATTATATCTTGTTGCCAACACTAATCAAAAAAGAATTCCGGCAAGGAAACAATAATATCAACAAACATCCCGGCAAGGGGAAAATAATAATAATAACACATCCCGGCAAGGGAACAATAATATTAAACAAACATCCCAGCAAGGGAACAATACTATCAAAACAAACATCCCAGCAAGGGGACAATAATATCAACACAAATATCCCAGCAAGGGAACAATAATATCAAAACAAACATCCCAGCAAGGGGACAATAATATCAAAACAAGAATCCCAACAAGGGAACAATAATAATAATAACACATGAAGCGCAATAAACTACAACGGAGTCATAACAATTATAATACAAGACTCACGGGCATGCTCGACCCCCAACGTATAGATACTCGTCACCATGCCTATACGTCGGACACATCACATAACAAGTAGCAAATATACTCAACTCATATTCCCTCAAGTTAGGGTAGACCAAACACTTACCTATTTTGAAGCTAGGCCGATATTCCAAAATAACTTTCTTGCTTGAATTGACCTCCGAAAGACTCAAATCTATCCAAATTAATTGTACAACTTCATTAAAATACATTGGAAATAATTTTGGATAATAAAACATTAACTTAAAATTTTACATTAAAAAGTCAACCAAAAGTCAACGTGGGACCCGCCTCTTAGAAAATTATGAAATTTACATCACCGGATTTCTCGTCTCGCTATGAGTCCGTACATATCAAATTTACCAAAATCGGAGTTCAAATGACCCCTCAAATCTTCAAATCTTATTTTCAAATCCCTAGGCCTAAATCCTCAATTTACTCCTCAAAAACATGTAATCTAGTCGGATTATTCGATGATAATTCAATATTATAGAGTATAAATGATCACAAGTGACTTACCTCAATATTTTCCATGAATTCTTGCTCAAAAATCGCCCCAAGCCGTGTTCTTTAACAAGAAAAACGTGAAAATGAGCTAAAAAAACAGAACAACACTAATAAAGCCCATTCTGGTCGCTAAAAGTCCCTTCCGGTCGCTAAAGGTGCCCATCTGGTCGCTAAAGGTGCACACCAGAACCTTCTGCACCAGCAATATTTATTTTCACTAAAAAGGCTCTAACTCTACCATACGAACTCGGAATTCGATGATTCTTGTCCTATGAGTCACAAATAATAATACAAACATAGTCCTTCAATCGAAACTCAATTCGGAGCTCGTTTGCTCAGTGCGATACTCATTTCGCTCGTTAAACAATTAACTCATGTTTACCAATCGCGACTTGATGAAATTAGACCAAAATTTTCAGATCAGTCCTATAATTCATTATCAAAATTCTAGAAGTCTCAAAATCAAATTTGGATCTCTAGAACTAAAAATGAGCCTTTAGATCATTACATGTTTATGCTCAAAACGGCAAAAATCTTCCAAAAACTCCTCCAAAACTTATTCGAGCCTCATGGGACCCTATCCAAACATGCCAGCATAATTCATAACATCATTCAAACTTTTTCCAATCAACAAAACACCTCAAACAACATCAAAACCATCAATTCATATCGAATTCAAGCATTAGTTTTCCAAAAACTTCCGAAACACGCATTTGATCAAAAAGCCGACCAAATAATGTTCGAATGACCTAAACATTTGCACACATATCCCAAATGACACAATGAAGCTACAGCAACTCTCGGAATTTTATTCCGACACCCGGATCAAAATCTCACCTATCAACCGGAATTCGCCAAAATACTAACTTCGCCAATTCAAGCCTAATTCTACACCGGTCATCACAAAAATATTCCGGACACATTCCTAAGTCCCAAATCGTCTCCCGGAGCTAACCGAACCATCGGAATTCATATCCGATCCCTCTAACTCATAAGTCAACGCTCGATTGACTTTTCCAACTTAAGCCTTCTTAAAAGAGACTAAGTGTCTCATTTCTTATCAAAACTGCTCCAAACCAACTCGATCACATAAGATACGGATAATGAAGCATAAAGAAGTTAAAAATGGGAAAAATGGAGCGGTAACTCATGAGACGACGGGTCGGGTCGCTACAGTCCAAGTCACGAGCTTTTGCATTTTCTCGCCCATATGATCAAAACAAGTTTGTCTCCTAGGAAGCCCAAGAATAATTTAATAGCAAGGCGGGAAAAAACCCAATACTTGAAACGGAATCGACATTGGGACTCTACTCAATGAGTGTTATTAGAGATCATAAGGAATTAGTCAGGCGAGGAATGGGGGTGTTCTTCGAAGAACCTGACGAGGCAAAATTAGCGGTTGTTTAGGAGTTCTACGCAAATTGCCCGAACATAAGGACTACGTGTATACTGTCCGGAAGAAAAAAGTGGACTTTTCCAAGAAGGCTATACAAAAGGCATATAATTTTGAAATAACTTTTGGAGAGAAGAAAGTAAGGAAACAATTGAGACTTTGAATACTTGAATTCATTCAATATGCAAGTTTGTTTGATTCTAGGAATTGTAATGTTTTCTTGTTCTCCTAATACTCTTGTGATGAACAACTTCTCCACTATAGAGTAATCTTTCTTAGGGTTACTCATAGATACTGTAATTTGACTATTGTTCTAGGTTTGCTTTCTGTTAGTTGCCTGAATTCATTGAATGAATTACTAATTGAATTGCAAGGTTAATTTTGGTTTTACTTTAATCGAAAGAGAAGTGCTGCTGCAATTCGCATTATGTTGTCTTGCTTAGGTTGATTTCACGATTCTTATAGATAATCGAAAAAGCTTGTAGAGTTATCAATTGACCCTATCTAGAAGAATAGTTGAGAGACGTCCTTCGTATGATCATTCATTCAATATATTCTTGCATAGGTTCACAGCACATATCAATAGGTCGTTTAGCAAATACTAATTCATTCGAAAGAAGAATTTGAATCCTTAAGATTGCATAATCATCTGTTGAAATTGAAAGAGTCAATAGAATATAAGAGTGAACATAACACAGAGTTGCCCATAATAATAGTTGATCACAGATCTTGTCAAAGCTCTTATTTCTAACCTTGATATTCAATCATTGCTACTTAGTCAATCAACTTCCATTATTCATTCACAATCGATAGTCTTAGTCTTATTCTTAGTTCAGTAATAACTCAAAATCAAAGATTTATTTCCTGAATAGTATTAAGCTGAATATTAATTTGAATATTATTTAAACCAATCCCTGTAGAGATGATTTAATGCTATATTATCTTTGACTAGCAAGCCTAAGTTTTATACACTAATTTTTCTCTCGTCAAGTCGACAAACTCAAATTGATAATTTAGAGTCCACCAAGACACACAAAAAAAGTCTCAATTTTCGTATATTGAAGAACATGGTTTTTCAATCTGAATATTCTTGAATCAAACCGAAAGTAAAGTGGAAATATTAAAGAGCACAATTATTTTATGTGAAAAATCATTTCGCTCAATGGAATAAAAATCACGACCTACATGTATAGAATTTTTCTTAAAACTTCACTAACAACAAGAGCAGTTTTAGATTATAATTCAAAAACAAAGGGACTATAAGCTCTAATACCTAACCCTCACAATTAACTCGATTTTAGGTTACAACTCTACTAAGAGGACCAACCTACTACATTAACTCCTACAATCAACTTGATTGTAACTAAACTTTCAAAATGGTAAACTATAGCCTAGAAATCAAAGCAAATAATTTTTTTCAAATAATTATCAACAATAAAAAATATACAATAAAATCATAAAAATAAGAAAAATGAGAAATAGCAGCGGAATTTTTACTTTTTCGCTAAATTTAACTTTGTAACTTTTATTTTAAAAAAAAGCATTAGCGATGAAAAAATCCGTAGCAACTACTTTTAGAATATAAGATAACATTTGCGAAGAATATTTTGCTACTAAATATGTCACTAATAGTTAATAAATTTTGTCACTATGATTTCATTTTTTAAATTAATTATTAAAAATTAAAAATATATAATAAAATAAGAAAAATAACAAAAATGAGAAATCACGATGGAATTAGAAAAATGTCACTAAAATTAACTTTGCAATTTTATTTTAAAAATAAAGCATTAGCGACAGAAAATACCATATATTAGCTACTTTTAAAATATATGATAAGACGTGCGAAGAATATTTGTTACTAAATACGTCACTAATATTTAATAAATTTATCACTGTGATTCCATTGCTAATTCTGTAGGTAAATTGATGGCCCCTAAGTTAAGCACCAATATTTAGCGATGAATTTCATTTACTGTGGCTAATACGTTGCTACAATAGATACTAATTCTTCAATTAATTATTTTGCAACAAAATTATAATTTTGTAGCTAATATCTTGTTAAAAGAAAAAGGGCAACTGGGGCAAGGCATTCCACGTTCACGCATGTTCCAGGGAAGGAACATGCCCAAAGGGTGTGCAAATATTAGTGGCTGCTTTCACGACTCGTACTCGTTGCATGGAAACAACTTTATCATTGCTCCAAGGCTCTCTTCAATTTGCGACTGGACGCTAAATTACGTCGTTATTTCCTCTCTTTTTTAATGTATCTATTAGTTGAATCCATAACTCCCTGCAACCATTTGGCGACGACTTCGGAACTTCAGCTCCTCTAATATAGTATTTGTGTTTCTCGGTAGACAAATTGGTATGGAATATTTTATCATTCAGTAATATTATTTATATATATATACATAGAGAGTGTGTTTTTTTTCAGTATTTAATAGTCTTAGTGTGTTGTATAGGGTAAAATCGATTCATATTAAATACTTGCATAATAGAGCGACACGTGTGACCGGAGACAGACGGAAGGTGAGATAGGTAGAAACCAAGACCGGAGACAGCAGTTTCGGTTAATACCGGGAATCTCCCGGAGGGAGTACTGCTAATAAAGACAAATAAATTCCTCCTACCTGATAGCATTCAATGAATGGAAATTCTGCAATATTAAATACATAATATGTTATGGAGAATTATGACATTCATAAATTGTCGTAACGCATTCTTCAATGACCCCCAAAATTATCATTTAAGAGGGGCTTGATCCTAGGACCTTTTCCCTAGGTGCAACTATAAATAGTGGTTTCAACAGTTATTGTAAGGGGACGTATTTTCTGACAAACCTATGACATATACTATTCAAGAGTTCAATAACATTTCATTTCTTGCTTGTTAAGATTCAAGTTGCTGCCTTCAAAAGCTCTGCTCCCAGAACCAGATTATCTACTATTTTATCTCAACTTCAATATTAAGTCTTGCATTTTATTTAATTTATTTATTATTTTGGGATCAAATCGATTTTCTTGTCTATAAACCATGATACAAATTCAAGTGTACCATTTTATGAATAAATAATTTGGCGCCTACTGTGGGGCTTAGACGGTTGCATAATTGGGTTGATCCTTGAATCTATTACTAATCTGTTTAATTCTTTGTTTCTCAGCGAAAAATCATAAAAATGGCAGATAACGATGTCAACATCACGTACAAAGTTCTCGACACGAATATTCGATCATTGATACCTGCAACGAGGGGGATGTGGTCACGCTGGTCCATGGTGGGTAATATTCACGACATGTTCAGGAGGCTACTCCTGATGATATTGAAGACGAGCATGTTGCAGAAATAGTGAGAATCTTGAGGGAACAACTAAAGGCTTTTATGGGCCATCTCTCGCGATAGGATCAGGTCATGACGGAGTTGAGGTAGGTGTTGTCGGGTGCTTCCAACAACGTGAATGGAAGAGGTCATGTGCCTTTCGGTGCTCCCACAAATCAAACAACACAAAGGACTGATAACAACACCACGAGGGGTGAGGTCAGCTTCAATAGGGCCCGGGGGAATGACAGCGGTTCCAGTAACAATCATGAGAACGATCCTTTTAAAATCGAACTCATGCGATTTATAAGGGAAATAAACGCCCGAATGGATCAAATCCTAGGGATACCACAGGTATTGAAAGTATCAGACTCAAATAACTATACCCAGTTGCCATTCAAACCAAGCGTGACATCGGAGTTGATCCCGAAGCGGTTCAAAATGACCGGCATGCCAAAATATAATTGGACTTCGGATCCTCATGAGGACATCACCACTGATACAATAGGGTGAAGGGAAACGACTCAACTCCTTATGATATTAAGTCAGTGTTGTCGAAGAAGTTCGGGAGACCCTCACGAAAGGGGCTTTGACGTGGTATTCATATTTACCCGAGCAATCAATATATTCCTTTGAGATGCTCGAGAATTCTTTCATCAAGGTCCATGCCAGGGCCAAGAAGGTACAACACTGAAAGGCCGAATATTCAGTATTGTGCAAAGAGTGTTCGAATTGCTACGGGAGTTTATGACCAGATTTCAGAAGGAAAGGATGCTGCTACAGGCCGTGCCGGATGAATGGGCAGCTGAGGCATTTATTAAAGGGCTGAATTCGAGGAGTTTAGACTCTTCTCGAAAATTGGAAAAAAATCCGCTCGAGTTCCAAGAAACAACATGGGCAGATGTACATAACTGCTACGAGTTGAAGATAAGAATAGAGGATGGCCATCTTAGTTTCCTGGCATCAACCAAGGGTCGGGACCAAGAAAATAATAATGGTAAAAGATGATTTTAATGTAGATCAACGGTCTTCTAGATGTCAGTTTTTCCCTAAGAAAGGGCCAAACAACGCGGCAGACATTTTCGGTCGGCGGATAGATCCGCTACCGATAGAAGAGTTGATCGTAACCGGATAACAATTCATTGCAGAACAAAGAGGTATAGGTCTCTTGGGATTCAACTTACACTAGGTTGTCCGAATATAACTTCAATGTCAGCATAGTAGAATTGGTACTGACGATGAGTAAAATCAAGGAAGCACAGTTCCCGAGGCTGATAAGATCTGACCCCAGTTGGAGGGATCCTAATATATGGTGCGAGTACGATAAGACCAATTGCCACCGGTCTAGGGACTTCCAACATCTGTGCGAGGAGGTGACATTGCTGAAAATGACCATCTTAGAGAATTCTTAAGCGACCGGCCTAAGAACAACAATGGACACAACATGGATAATGCGGAACCCTCAAAAATAGGAGAAAATCCTCCTCATCTGACGCTCGACATGATTTTTGAGAGGAACTAGATTAATCATGTAACCTTTTCGGCAGTGAAAAAGATAAAGGTAATGGTGATCCATAGTAAGAGACTCTGGTAAATCGCTGAGGACAACATCACCTTCACAGAGGAGCGCAGATGGACTCCTACTATCGCAAAATGATGCCCTAGCAATTTCTCTAATATTTTAGATTTTAAAATTAAACGTGTTTTGGCAGACCGAGAGAGTTCAACCAATATTATCCAATGAAGAGTGCTGGAACAAGACAAACTAATCGTATGCATTATTCCGCCACAAAGATCCTCCTTCGGTTCAATTTAGCAAGCATGACAACCCGAGGGAAAATTCTGCTACCTAAGAATGCCGAAGGGGTAATGAAGATGACCCTTTTTTAAGGGGGTTTGTCATAGTTACTCACAAAAATAAAACTATTTACCCTTGTCTATCCATTTATTTTTCTACCCATAAACTAATTACATTTCCTACCCATAGTAGGTTTTGTGGAGAATTTTCTCTTTATTCTCCAATTTTTTTTTATTTCTATGCTTCTTTTCTTTTCTCCTTTTCTTTTTTCTCGTTTTTTTCTTATTTTTTTTCTTTTTCCTATTCTAATTTCATTTAACTTCTTTTTTTTATATATTCCTTTTCTCTTCATAATCTAATTTCATTTACTATTTTCACTATTTTTTATTATTCTTTTTTATATATATTATTACTAGAGAAAAATCAAAGTGTGTACCAATTAAATATAGCTAATACAACCAAAAAATGTTAACTAACATTTGATACCAGTATAGTATATAGTTATACCAACAGGGTATACAATTGTACGCAAAGAGTTAAAAAAGTTTAATTTAATTATTAAACTGAAATAATATCAATTGTCAATAAAAATTTTAAAAAATTCTAAAAGGATCTAATTGTAAGAGTATACCATTACATTATATAGCGTACTATAATTTTATTTTATTTTTGCATTTTTAATTTGCTGCTCATGCTAGGTAAAAGCTTAAAACAAATTAAAAGGGAAAAGGCAAGTGAATTTACGGGTAATAAGTATACTATTATAGTATATTGTATACTATTACAGCATATTGTTACAATATCTTGCATATTATTACAGTATACCATAATAATATATTTGTATACTATAATGGTATACTGTTGTAGTATAACTATATACTCATATAGTATATTAGTATACTGTAGCGGTATACTGTTAGGTAACAGTGTTCTTCTTCGATTATTATTGTAGTTGTGTTCTTCTTCGATTTTCAACTCAAAATTTCGATCTCAATCATCATCTCAAATCAGCTCTAAGTCTCGACCAAAGTGACTCAAAATTAAAAAAATTCAAGATAGTATACTATTCTACTGTTACTAAAGAAAAATCAAATAGTGTACCAATTAAATTTAGCTAATACAACCAAAAAATATTTCAGCTAGCATATGATATCATATAGTATATAGCTATACCAATAGAATATATAATTGTACGCAAAGAGTTCAATTTTTTTTAATTCAATTATTAAACTGAAATAATATCAGTTGTAATATAATCTAATTAACTCAATGAGAGCTTATGCAATGAATAATACCTCCATGGAATTCCATTAAATAGTTCATTTAGAAAAATATTTAAACACAACATCCAATTAAGTAATCATGTATTTTTAGGTGATTAGTATGAGGATCACGCGTGACGTTGAATAAAAATCTCATATACAGATATCCAAAATCTATCGAACTCAATGAGATTGAGAATTTTGAGAAGAAACTATTGAAACTCTAATTTTTTTTTATAGATTTGTTTTCTAGCTTTGTTTTTCTGAAATATATGAAAAAGAGAGGATAGAAAAAGGGGATTGATAAGAGAATATAGGGAGGGATATAATCCAATTAGAGAAAGGGAAAAGAAAAATATAGAGAAAAAGTACAAGGCAACTTTAAACTGCATAGTTGCAGTAGAAGAATAAATAAGAAAAATGGGTACACGGGTAAATAGTTTTGGTCAGCTAGGTGTATAGTGTAATAATTTTGAGAGTAGGTAAAAGCGGGTAATTAGTTTGTCTTTAGTAGGTATATATCATAAATTGCTCCTTTTTTAAGTAGTAGACGGCGATATGAGCTACAATATTATTCTTGTAAGGCCACGGGTGCACGAGATGAAGGTCGTGCCGTCAACATATCAACTTCTAAAATTTCCAACTCCGGAGGGAATTAAACAAATAATAGGAGATCAACAGGCAGCAAGGGAGATGAATACAATCTCAATTTCCATTAGCAAAGGGATGGAGCATGTATCATAGTAATTACAGGAACCAACACCCGCTCTCGAGGCGAACGAAGTTAACAGTGAGGGAGGAATCAGCGGAATCCTATCAGGTACCAAGATATTTTCAGGTATTAGAAGAAACGAACGCAACCAAATCCACAGCGGAAGAACTCAAGTAAGTCTCATTGTTTGAGAAATTCTTGGAGAGGAAGTTCCACTTAGGGACATGATTAAACCCCGAGCTCAGGTCAGTATTTATAGAATTTCTTAAATTTAATGTTGACTGTTTTGCATGGCCGCATGCGGATATGACCGGTATTCCGCCAGAAGTAGCCATGCACAAGTTAAGCCTGGATCCTAACATCCTTCCGATAAGGAAGAAGAACCTCCCAATTCCCGAGGTCAGAAACAAATTTGTCGAAGAAGAGGAAACTCAATTGCTTGATATTGGTTCAATCCGGGAGGTAAAGTATCTCGATTGGCTAGCTAATATAGTAGTAGTTCCAAAAAAGAATAATAAATATCACATGTGCATAGATTATAAGGATTTGAATAAGGCGAGCCCAAAAGATTTGTTCCCATTGCCAAACATTGATCAAATAATTGATGCAACTGCCGGGCACATGTTGATGAGTTTCCTCGATGACTACTCTGAGTACAACCAAATCAAAATGAACCCGGAGGATCAGGAAAAAACTTCGTTCATAACAAACCTTGGCACATACTGCTATAATGTGATGCCTTTCGGGCTTAAGAACACCAAAGCCACTTATCAGAGGCTTGTGAATAAAATGTTTGAAAACAGATAGGTAAAGCCATGGAAGGTTATATAGATGATATGCTGGTTAAACCTTTGAACTCAGGTGATCATCTAAACACCTACAAGAAACCTTTGACATCTTAAGGAAGCAAAACGTGAAGCTTAACCCTAAAAAGTGTGCTTTTGGAGTCAAATTTGGTAAATTCTTAGGATTCTGGGTGTCACAAAGGAGGATCAAAGTCAATCACGATAAAATTAAAGACATCGAGGACATCCCTGACGAGCCGTTAAACATGAAAAAGGTTCAAAAGTTAATAGGAAGACTAGCCGCTTTAAGCAGATTCATTTTTCGATCTTCGAAAAAATGTCATCACTTCTTTTCACTTCTAAAAAATAAGAACAACTTAGAATGGACTTCAGAATGCAAGCAGGCTCAGAAAGATTTGAAAAGGTATTTATCAAACCCTCCATTATTAACGAAACTGGAGGAAGGCGAGCAGCTGCTAATTTTGCTTAGTGGTCTCAGAGGTAGTGATAAGTGCCATTTTAGTCCATGAAGATGAAGGTATGTAATCTCCTATCTATTATGTTAGTAAAATTTTAAAGGGATCGAAAAATCACTACCCGCATCTGGAAAAATTAGCCTTAGCTCTCGTAGTCGCCGCTCAGAAGCTTAGGCCTTATTTTCAATATCATATGACCGTGGTGACAACCTTTTCCTTGCGGAATACCATTCACAAACCTAAACTATCATGTCGACTGGCCAAATGGGTAGTCAAAATGAGTGAGTTTGACATAAAACATAAGCCTAGGATTGCAATCAAGTCACAAGTTTTGGCCAACTTTATGGCTGATTTCAGTCCTAGACTGCTACCCTTGGCTACCAAAGGAGCGGTGGTGGTATTAAAATTGACATCGGGAGTCTATACCTTATTCACGGATGGGGCTTCCAATGTAAACAGTCCGGGCTCAAGGTAGTACTAATCACGCCCTTGGGAAAAACCCTGAACTAGGCTATAAGAACTATTCTCTTGACTAATAATGAAACTGAGTATGAGGCTTTCATTGTAGTGCTCGAGTTGGCCCGGGGACTGGACTCTGATATTGTAAAAATCAAATGTAATTCCTAACTGGTAGTAAATCAGGTTTACGGGATCTTCAACACTAAAGAGGAACGCATGGAACAATATGTAGTGAAAGTCCAGACTTTGCTCGCACGATAATAGTCAATCACCACATCCTAAGGGAAGAAACGTGGAAGCAGACACACTGGTCAATCTAGACTCGTCCACGTAAATGAAGGGGTCAGACTCCGGTATGGTCAAATAGTTTATGCATTTGGTATTGGATATGGACGGTTATTATGAAGTAAGCGTGACCAATTTGGTCTAGGACTGGAGGAATGAGATAATTAACTATTCGAGCACGGAAACTACCCGAAGATCCCAAAGCATCCTGGGCGTTGCGCATTAAAGCAGCCTGTTACTGCTTCAGGGGAGGTCAATAATCTTTCCAAGGCTTATTGGCCCGATGTTTAGGAGCCTCTGATGCTTGTTACGTCATGAGAGAAGTTCACAAAAGAATCTATGAAAATCACTAGGGTACGGACTCCTTGGTATTAAATCTGATTAGGGTAGGATACTATTAGCCCCGGATGGAGCAAGACGCAAAGACATATGTTCTGAAATGTGAAAAGTCTCAACACCATGCACAGTTGGTGAATCATATAGCGGAACTATTGCACTCGGTTTTGTCGCCCTGGCCATTCATGAAATGACAGATGGACATAGTCAGCCCGCTGCCCCCCACTCCTAATAAGGTGAGATTTCTTTTGATTTTAAGTGACTACTATTCTAAGTGAGTTGAAGTAGGACCTCATTGGAAATCAGCGAGCGAGAAGTGGTCGATTTCCTGTGGGAGAACATAATTTGCAGGTTTGGGATACGGAAAAAGATGGCCTGCGAAAATGGGCCGCAGTTTATAGGTGCAAAGGTCAAGAAATTCATCGAACACTTGAAAATAAAAAGAATCACATCATCGCCTCACCCCGAGCAAAATTCTTGGCAAAATCAATAAACAAAGTGATTATTCAAAATGTTAAAAAGAGATTGGATGCAGCCAAAGGAAAATTCCTCGAAGAGTTACCGGGAGTGTTATGGGTATACCGAATGATGGCCAGGTCAAGCACAACATAGACACATTTCTCTCTCGTGTATGGAGCAAAGGCCTTGATCTCAATGGAAATGGAAGAACCTACCGTGAGGTACTTTTGGGATGACGAAGAAGCAAAACAACGAAGCACTGTTGATCAAATTTGTGATGACTCAAAGGGTCATCACCTATTTTCTTATCCATTCTATGCTTTTGAGGCCTCAAAAATCTTATTTAGAGTTATCTCAATTTGCGTGCACAGTCCGGTCGCTTAGTCGGAAAGCTTAAATGTGAAAAATGCCAAATTTTGGTGTTAAAACAAATAAATTTGACTTAGGTCAACATTTTGGGCAAATGGACCCAGATCCATGATTGGATAGTCCTGGAGGGTCCGTAGGAAAATATGAGACTCGGCCGTATGCCCGGAATTGAATTCCGAGGTCCCGAGCCCGAGAAATGAATTTTTAAAGGAAATTGTTTTTCTAAAATTGTTAAGGAAAATTGATTAGAACGTGTTGGTATCGGGTCCGTATTTTAGTTCCATCTCCCGATTTACGTCTTATATGTGATTTAAGATATTTTTGTAAAGTATGGTTGAAATCAGACGCCGTTTGACGTGTTTCGGACTTGAAGTTCTAAATTTTACACTTAATGAAGTTTGAGGGAAAACTCTTGATTTTGAGGTTTGATTCATTGATTTTGATGTTATTTTGGCGATTTGATCACACGATTAAGTTCGTAGGATATTGTTGAGTTAGTTCATGTGTTTGGTTAGGAGCCCAGAGGGCTCGGGAGTATTTCGGAGGTGTTTTAGAGTGGTTTTGGACTTATTGAAATAGCATATTTTGCTGCAGCTGTTGCAGACCCTATTTCATCTTCGCATTCACAACGCATATTTCGTGTTCGCGAAGCTCTAATTTTTCTTATATCGCATTCGCATCTATGGCCTCGCGTTCGCGTAGGGTTATTTGACCCTGGGGGCTTAGTCTTCTTTTTCCTTTTTGCGTTCGCATTCATACACTCGCGATCGTGTAACTTTGTAGGATTCCTTCATCGCGTTCGCGTGATGGCCCACGCGTTCGCGTAGGTCAATTTCTGGTCCACAGCCTTTTTTATTCTCCGCGTTGGCATTCCTATTCCTGCGACCGCGATGGTACCCAGTGTTACGCATCGCAAACGCGACCAGCCTATCGCGAACGCGATGAGTAATTTTGCCCAGTTATTTTAATTCTTCAAAATAGAACCAATGATGGGATTTTCATAATAATTCACGAACTCCTTCTTCTCCAAGGTTCTAGGGCGACTTTTGGAGCATTTCTTCACCAAAGTTTCTTGGGTAAATATTGTTTAACTCGTTTTCTTCATTTTCCATCATCATCTATTGAAATCCTAGGCCTAAAACATGTAATTAAGGGTAGAAATTGGGGATTTAGGTAGAGTTGGGTTTTTTTATTTTTCTTGATTTAGACCTAGTTTTGGGGTCAAATTTGAAAAAACAAATTATATATTCGGGCTCGTGGGTGAATGGGTATTTGGTTTTGGTCCGAACCTCGTATTTTAACCAAGAAGGCCCGGGTTCGATTTTTGAGTTTTTGGGGATAATGATGAAAAATAATTAGGCATTGGGTTCACATTGTTTAGCATTTATTGATGTATTGAAGTCATTTATGTATAGATACAACTGAATTGGAGCCGAATTCGAAAGGAACGGCGATGATTGAGGATTGAATTGACCGTGGAAGTTCGAGGTAAGTGTTTGGTCTAACCTTAGCTTGAGGGATTAGGAGTTGAGTCCTATTTGCTATGTGGTAATTGTCGAGTACGACGTATAGGCATGGTGACGAGTATCTATACGTTATTTTCTAGTATGACCGTGAGTCTTTAAATTGTGAATACCTTGATTTTGTTGTATTTCTCTTGCCTCAGTGATGATTCCTATTTGTTGTGAAAAGCTTGTGAAAGGAAATTGTGACCTATGAACATCGAGAAGCATTGTCTCAAGTTATTTTACAACTGTGAACGTATATGAAATGGTTGAACCCTTTGGAGCATTGGCTCAAGTGGTAAAGTGAGAGATGAAATAAAAGTGAAAGAAAGATAAAGAATATTTAAATGGTTCCCTTGCCGGGATATTGTTGCTTATTGATTATTTTTCCTTGTCGGGACGTTGATATTATTGATGTTGTACCCTTGTCTGGATTTAATTGCTTTAATTGTGTTCCCTTGCCAGGATTCCTATTAATATTTTGTTTATTCCCTTGCCCTTTCTTTGTGATTGTTGTTTGGGTGAGGAAGAGTGTTAAAGCATAAAGGGTGATGTCGTTCATTGTTTGCTTATTGTGAGGAAAGAGTGTAAAGCACAAAGGGTGATGTCGTACATTGTTTGCTTATTATGAGGAAAGAGAGTAAAGCATGAAGGGTGATGCGGTACCGCACGATATACCATTCCGCGCCTATTATATTGATTCTTATGGCGAGACGAGAGTAAAAGCACGAAGGGTGATGCCGTGCACTTGTCTTTGATTTCCCTGATTCTTGTTGATAATTGATTTGCGTTGTTCTTTACATTTATTTTACTGATTTCCTGTTGTTACCTGACTTTATGGTGATGTCATTGATTCCCTTGCCCTAATTGCTTTGTAATTGTTGCTTGGGTGAGGAAGAGTGTTAAAGCACGAAGGGTGATGCCATGCATTGTTTGCTTATTGTGAGGAAAGAGTGTAAAGCACGAAGGGTGATACCGTGCACTTGTCTTTGATTTCCCTGATTCTTGTTGATAATTGATTTGCATTGTTCTTCACGTTTATTTTACTGATTTCTTGTTGTTACCTGACTTTATGGTGATGTCGTTGATTCCCTTGCCCTAACTGCTTTGTAATTGTTGCTTGGGTGAGGAAGAGTGTTAAAGCACGAAGGGTGATGCCGTGCATTATTTTCTTATTGTGAGGAAAGAGTGTAAATCCCGAAGGGTGATGCCGTTCCGCACGATGTACCACTCCGTACCGATTCTATTGATTATATGTGAGGAAAGAGAGTAAAAACACGAAGGGTGATGCCGTGCACATTTTATTATATCATTGCTTGGTGAGGATGAGAGTAAAAGCACGAAGGGTGATGTCGTGCACTTATTGATGTTTATTATTATTTCTTATTGTTATCAGTTCAAGTGCATTAATTGTCCTATTCCACTATTACTGTGAATCTTTATGTTGACATTTTCCTTTATTGTGTTACTTGTTATTGTTGAATCAAGGTATCATTGCGCCACGTTATGCCCTAAATTTATGCCATAAACTGCTACATGTTTACGTGCCTTAATTTCTACTTGACATTCGACATATTAAATACTAAATTGCCTAACAGCTCCTTAAAGCCCATAATTAATTGCTACTTGTCATTATGTATTTTTATCAGTTAATCATAATTATTGTGCACTTGTTGTCTTATGAATTCGTATTAATTGTTGCGTTTGTTAGAGTAAATTTCTTTTGGAAGAATTGTTGACATAATGAAATGGGAGCGGGTGGTACGCCTACACGAGATTTGATAAAATGGGAGCGGGTGGTACGCCTACCACGGAAACATTGAGAAATGGGATCGGGTTTCACGCCTGCAACGAGGTGTGTACTGACAATGAAATCTGCTTTTATTTCCTTTGTCTGTGTCAGAGTTAATTCATTGATGTTCCCTGTTATTCTCTTGAATTTCTTTATAATCTGTTATCCCGGAGCTTGTTCCCCTCCTATCTAAAACGATTATTCTTGTTATTTTCCCGCTGTAGAAATATATATAACTGCTCAGGTTTATGTGGTAGTCCGGTCTAGCCTCGTCACTACTTCGCCGGGGTTAGGCTAGGCACTTACCAGCACATGAGGTCGGTTGTGCTGATACTATACTTTGTGCTCTTTTGTACAGATCCAGGTACCAGACAGGAGCAGTAGTTCGGGAGCTAGTCTTCAATCCACCGAGACACCGAGGTAGCCTTGCAAGTTTTCCACAGGCCCGACGTCTCCTCTATCTTGTATTTCAGTCTGTTATCTCATGTTTTTGAGACAAACAATGTTATAATTCTTTCAAATGGTTGTATGTAGTAAATCTTAGTAGTCCGTGAATGTTGTGACACCAGGTGTTGTGTAGAGACTTGTATTGGCTTTCTAGACGTTGTTTCTATATTTAGTTCATTCTTCCGCTAAAATTTACTTTTCGTTGTCTTTTTTAATGCTTATTCATTGATAATTTAATTGTTTAATCATGTATAAGACAAGATAGGTTAATGTTTGCAAAGGTTCTTGGCTTGCCTAGCTACCACGAGTAGGCGCCATCACGACCCCTGAGGGTGGGAAATCCGAGTCGTGACAAGTTGGTATCAGAGCTCTAGGTTGCATAGGTCTCACAACTCACGAACAAGCTTAGTAGAGTTTGAGGGATCAGTACAGAGATGTCTGTATTTATCCCCAGAGGCTAAAGAGTTAGGAAAAGTTTCACATTTTTTCTTTCTTGTCATGCGATTTTGTTCTCTCAGTGCTAAATTAAAATCTCTACTTTTGTCCTTTCATGAATGGCGAGGTTATGTACCGCTTCTTTAGATGAGCAGCAGCACGGACCGGTGATAGATCAGCTATGTCTTCGAAGACTTTGTGGAAGTCGGATAAGTTTCACCAAGCTCTTCACTATTGCTTTCAGCGGTGCATCTTCTGAGGATCCCCATGATTATCTATACAGCTGTCATGAGATTCTCAAGAACATAGGGATCGTGGAGACCAATGGGGTCGATTTTGCTACTTTTCTCTTGTCTGGATCTGCCAAGACCTGTTGGAGAGATTATTGATTGGCTAGACCAGCCGGATTGCCAGCTTCGACTTGGGATCAGCTCACGCATCTATTCCCGAAGAAGTTTCTCCGCATCACACAAAGAGAGGTATTATACATGGAGGTAGAGGTATTAGAGGTGGAGGTAGAGATGCTAGAGGTGGAGGTAAAGGTATTATAGGTGGAGGTGCAGGTATTGTTCTGGTTTGTGATAGAGATGCTTCAGTGTTATTTGATCCAGGTTCTACGTATGCGTATGCATCATCTCATTTTGCACCATGACTGGTCATGCCTAGAGATTCATTGAGTGTTCCTGTTTATATGTCTACACTGGTGGGTGACTCTATTGTGGTCGATCGAGTCCATTATTCGTGTACAGTGGTGATTGGAGGTTTTGAGACTCGTGTAGATTTACTTCTTTTAGACATGGTTGAATTTTGTGTTATATTGGGATAAACTGGTTATCACCTTACCATGCTATCTTGGACTGTCATGCCAAGACTGTGACCTTAGATTTACCGGGTATGCCTCGTTTGGAGTGGAGGGGACTCTTTGTCATTCTACCCGCAGTGTTATATCATATGTGAAGGCTCGGTGTATGGTCGAGAAGGGGTGTTTGGCCTATTTAGCCTATGTTCGGGATTCCAGTGCTGAGGTTCCCTCTATTGATTCTGTGTCCGTTGGTTGTGAGTTCCCTGATGTTTCTCCTTCAGACCTGCCGGGTATTCCACCCTACAGGGATGTTGATTTTTGTATTGATCTAGTGCCGGGCACACAGCCCATTTCTATCCCACCATATCGTATGGCCCCGACGGAGTTGAAAGAGTTAAAAGGACAGTTGTAGGATTTTCTTGAGAAGGGTTTATTAGACCCAGTGTCTCACCTTGGGGTGTTGCGGTGTTATTTGTTAAGAATAAGGATGGGTCACTAAGAATGTATATTGATTACCAGCAATTGAATAAGGTAAAAATCAAGAATAAGTATCCACTGTCGAGGATCGATGATTTGTTCGACCAGCTTTAGGGTGCCAAGGTTTTCTCCAAGATTGACTTCCGATCTGGCTTCTATCAATTGAGGATTAGGGCATTCGATGTCCCTAAGACAGCTTACCGCACTCAGTACGGGCAGTATGAGTTTTTGTTATGTCATTCGGGTTGACAAAAGCCCCAGCAGCTTTTATGGATTTGATGAACCGAGTGTTCAGGCCTTACTTGGATTCTTTCATGATAGTCTTCATGGATGATATATTGATATATTCCCGCAGCCAGGAGGAGCATGAGTAGCACCTTAGAGTAGTTCTTCAGACCTTGAGGGATAGTCAGTTATATGCAAAATTCTCGAAGTATGAGTTTTGGTTGAGTTCAATTGCATTTCTGGATCATATTGTGTCCGCAGATGGTATTCAGGATGATCCGAAGAAGATTGAGGCAGTCAAGGACTAGTCTAGACCAGCATCAGCTATGGAGGGGTTTTCATCTATTGCAACGTTGATGACCAGATTGACCCAGAAGGGTGCCCAGTTTAGATGGTCGGACGAGTGTGAGGCGAGCTTTCAGAGGCTCAAGACAGCTCTGACTACGGCACCAGTGTTGGTTTCTGCCACAGGTTCAGGGCCTTATACAGCTTGTTATGATGCTTCTCGTATTGGGCTTGGTGCAGTATTGATGCAAGATTGCAAGGTCATTACTTATGCTTCACATCAGTTGAAGATTTGCGAGAAGAAGCATCCAGTTTATGATTTGGAGATGGCCACCATAGTTCACGCATTAAAGATTTAGAGGCACTATCCGTATGGTGTGGCATATGAGGTGTTAACAGATCATAAGAGTCTTCAGTATTTGTTCAAGCAAAAGGAGTTGAATTTGAGGCAGAGAAGGTGGTCGGAGTTGTTGAAGGATTTCATATCACCATTTTATATCATCCGGAAAGGCCAATATGGTGGCCGATGCTCTGAGCAGGAAGTCAGCACATTTCATTCCTATGGCAGTCTCCTATTCATCTGAGAGGTTGGCTGAGATCTATATTCGGGAGATTGTTCGCCTTCATGGTGTGCCCGTATCCATCATTTCAGATCGGGGTACACAGTTTACCTCGCGCTTCTAGAGAGCAGTTCAGTGAGAGTTGGGCACACGGATTGAGTTGAGCACAGCATTTCATCCCCAGACAGACGGTCAGTCCGAGCGGACTATTCAGCTTTTGGAGGATATGCTCCGAGCTTGTGTTATTGACTTTGGAGGTTCGTGGGATCATTTTTTGCCTTTAGCAGAGTTTGCCTACAATAGCAGCTACCATTCGAGCATCTAGATGGCTCCCTATGAGGCTTTATATGGTAGGCGGTGTCAGTCCCCGATTGGATGGTTTGAGCCAGGAGAGGCTCGATTATTTGGCACGGATCTGGTTCAGGAGGCCCTGGACAAGGTCAAGATCTTTAAAGATAGGCTTCATTCAGCTCAGTCTAGGCAAAAGAGCTATGCAGACCGCAAGGTTCGAGATGTGGCTTTTATGGTTGGTGAGCGGGTATTACTCTGAGTGTCGCCTATGAAGGGCGTGATGAGGTTTGGGAAGAAGGGCAAGCTTAGCCCTAGGTTCATTGGTCCGTTTGAGATTCTTGATCGAGTGGGAGAGATGGCTTATAGACTTGCTTTGCCGCCAATCTTATCAGCCGTACATCCTGTGTTTCATGTGCCCTTCTTCGGAGGTATCATGTCGATCCAGCCTACGTGTAAGATTTCAGCACTGTCCAGTTGGACAAGGACTTGTATTATGAGGAGGAGCTAGTGGCTATTCTAGACCGGCAGGTTCGTCAGTTGAGATCCAAGAGTTTCCCTTCTGTTCGTGTTCAGTGGAGAGGTCAGCCTCCTGAGGCATCGACCTGGGAGTCCGAGTCTGATATGCAAAGCCGTTATACTCATCTTTTACCCGACTTAGGTAATTCCTTCTTTTGTCCGTTCGAGGACGAACGGTTGTTTTAGAGGTGGAGAATGTGACGAGCCAAAGGGTCACCACCTGTTTTCTTATCCATTATGTGCTTTTGAGGCCTTGAAAACCTTATTTAGAGTCGCCTCGATTTACGAGTGCAGTCCAGGCGCGTAGCGAGAAAGCTTAAATGTAAAATTCTGTGAAAATGCCAAATTGTGGTATTAAAATGAATAAATTTAACTTCGGTCAACATTTTGGGCAAACGGACCCGGACCCATGATTTGATGGTCCTGGAGAGTCCGTAGGAAAATATGGGACTCAGGCGTATACCCGAAATCGAATTCCGAGGTTCCGAGCCCGAGAAATAATTTTTTAAAGGAAATTATTTTTCTAAAATTGTTAAGGAAAATTGAAATGAAAATTGGTTAGAACGTGTTGGTATCGGTCCTGTATTTTGGTTCCGGCACCTGGTACAGGTCTTATATGTGATTTAAGATGTTTCTGTAAAGTTTGATTGAAATTGGACGTTGTTTGATGTGTTTCGGACTTGAAGTTCTAAATTTGAAAATTAATGAAGTTTGAGGAAAAACTCTTGATTTTGAGTTTTGATTCATTGATTTTGATGTTATTTTGGCGGTTTGATCGCATGGTTAAGTTCGTAGGATGTTATTTAGTTAGTGCATGTGTTTGGTTAGGAGCCCTGAGGGCTCAAGAGTGTTTCGGAGGTGTTTAGCAGTGGTTTTGGATTTATGGAAATAACAGATTTTGCTTCAGCTGTTGCAGACCCTATTTCTTCTTCGCGACGCATCTTCCACGTTCGCAAAGCTCTAATTTTCCTTTCATCGCGTTCACATCCATGGCCTCGCGTTCGCGTAGGGCTTAGCCTTCTTTTTCCTCTTCGCGTTCGCATTCATTCACTCATGATAGCGTAACTTTGTAGGATTCCTTCATCGTGTTCGCGTGATGGCCCACGCATTCGCGTAGGTCAATTTCTGGCCCACAACCTTTTTTATTCTCCGCATTCGCGTTCCCATTCCCGCGATCGTGATGGTCTGCCGAGCATTACTCATCGCGAACGCGACTATCCTGTCGCGAACGCGATGAGTAATTTCGCCCAGTTATTTTAGTTCTTCAAAACAGAACCAGTGACGGGATTTTCATAACACTTCAAGAACTCCTTCTTCTCCATAGTTCTAGGGCGACTTTTGGAGCATTTCTTCACCAAAGTTTCTTGGGTAAACATTGTTTAACTCGTTTTCTTCATTTTCCATCATCATCTATTGAAATCCTAGGCCTAAAACATGTAATTAAGGGTAGAAATTGGGGATTTGGGTAGAGTTAGGGTTTTTTTATTTTTCTTGATTTAGACCTCGTTTTGGGGTTGAATTTGAAAAAAAACAAATTTTATATTCGGGCTCGTGGGTGAATGGGTAATTTGGTTTTGGTCTGAACCTCGTATTTTGACCAAGCAGGCCGGGGGTCGATTTTTGAATTTTTGGGAAAAATGATGGAAAAGCTATAATTACCCATTGGGTTCGCATTATTTAGCATTTATTGATGTATTGAAGTCATTTATGTATATATACAATTGAACTGGAGCCAAATTCGAAAGGAAAAGCTGTGATTGAGGATTGAATTGGTGTGAAAGTTCGAGATAAGTGTTTGGTCTAACCTTAGCTTGAGGGATTAGGAGTTGAGTCCTATTTGCTATGTGGTAATTGTCAAGTACGACGTATAGGCATAGTGACGAGTATCTATACGTTGGTGTATAGTATGACCGTGAGTCTTTAAATTATGAATACCTTGATTTCGTTGTATTTCTCTTGCCTCAGTGATTATTCCTATTTGTTGTGAAAAGCTTGTGAAAGGAATATGTGACCAATGAACATTGAGGAGCATTGGCTAAAGTTATTTTACAACTGCGAACGTATATGAAATGGTTGAACCCTTTGGAGCATTGGCTCAAGTGGTAAAGTGAGAGATGAAATAAAAGTGAAAGAAAGATAAAGAATATTTAAATGGTTACCTTGCCGGGATATTGTTGCTTATTGATTATTTTCCCTTGCCGAGACGTTGAGATTATTGATCTTGTAACCTTGTCGGGATTTAAGTGCTTTAATTGTGTTCCCTTGCTGGGATTCCTATTATTATTTTGTTTATTCCCTTGCCCCTTGTTTGTGATTGTTGTTTGGATGAGGAAAAATGTTAAAGCACGAAGGGTGATGCCGTGCATTATTTGCTTATTATGAGGAAAGAGTGTAAAGCACGAAGGGTGATGCCGTGCATTATTTGCTTATTGTGAGGAAAGAGAGTAAAGAACGAAGGGTGATGTCGTGCCGCACGATGTACCATTCCGTGCCTATTATATTGATTCTTATGGTGAGGATGAGAGTAAAAATACGAATGGTGATGTCGTGCACTTGTCTTTGATTTCCCTGATTCTTGTTGATAATAGATTTGCGTTGTTCTTTACGTTTATTTTATTGATTTCCTATTGTTGCCTGACTTTATGGTGATGTCATTGATTCCCTTGCCCTAATTACTTTGTAATTGTTGCTTGGGTGAGGAAGAGTGTTAAAGCACGAAGGGTGATGCCGTGCATTGTTTGTTTATTATGAGGAAAGAGTGTAAAGCACGAAGGGTAATATCGTGCACTTGTCTTTGATTTCCCTGATTCTTGTTGATAATTGATTTGCGTTGTTCTTTACGTTTATTTTACTGATTTCATGTTGTTACCTGAATTTATGGTGATGTCATTGATTCCCTTCCCCTAATTGCTTTGTAATTGTTGCTTGGGTGAGGAAGAGTGTTAAAGCACGAAGGGTGATGTCGTACATTGTTTGCTTACTGTGAGGAAAGAGTGTAAAACACAAAGGGTAATGTCATGCCGCACGATGTACCATTCCATGCCGATTCTATTGATTATATGTGAGGAAAGAGAGTAAAAGCACGAAGGGAGATGCCGTGCACATTTTATTATATCATTGCTTGGTGAGGATGAGAGTAAAAGCACGAAGGGTGATGCTCTGCACTTATTGCTGTTTGTTATGATTTATTATTGTTATCATTTCAAGTGCATTAATTGTCCTATTCCATTATTACTATAAATCTGTATGTTGACATTTTCCTTTATTGTGTTACTTGTTATTATTGAATCAAGGTATCCTTGCGCATTGGTATGCCCTGAATTTATGCCATAAACTGCTATATGTTTACGTGACTTAACATATTAAATACTAAATTGCCTAACTGCTGCGTAAAGCCCATAATTAATTGCTACTTGTCATTATGTGTTTTCCTCAGTGAATCACAATTATTGTGTACTTGTTGTCTTATGAATTCGTATTAATTGTTGCGTTTGTGAGAGTAAATTTCTTTTGGAAGAACTGTTGACATAATGAAATGGGAGCGGGTGGTACGCCTACCACGAGATTTGATGAAATGGGAGTGGGTGGTACGCCTACCACAAAAACATTGACAAATGGGGTCGGGTTGCACGCCTGCAACGAGATGTGTACTAACAGTGAAATCTGCTTTTATTTCCTTTATCCGTGTCAGAGTTAATTTATTGATGTTCCCTATTATTCTCTTGAATTTCTGTATTATCTATTATCCCGTAGCATGTTTTCCTCCCATCTAAAATGATTATTCTTGTTATTTTCCCGCTGTAGAAATATATATAACTGTTCAGGTTTATATGGTAGTCCGGTCTAGCCTCGTCACTACTTCATCGGGGTTAGGCTAGGCACTTACCAGCACATGGGGTTGGTTGTGTTGATACTACACTTTGCTCTTTTGCACAGATCCAGGTACTGGATAGGAGCAGTAGTTCGGGAGCTAGTCTTTCGTCCAGCGAGACACTGAGGTAGATTTGCAGGCGTCCGCAGGCCCGACGTCTCCTCTATCTTGTATTTCAGTCTATTATCTCATGTTTTCGAGACAAACAGTGTTATATTTCTTTCAAACGGTTGTATGTAGTAAATCTTAGTAGTCCGTAAATATTGTGACACCAGGTGCTGGGTAGAGACTTGTTTTGGCTTTCTAGACGCTGTTTCTATATTTAGTTCATTCTTCCGCTAAAATTTACTTTTCGTTGTCTTTTTAACTGCTTGTTCATTGATAATTTAATTGTTTAATCATGTATAAAACAAGATAGGTTAATGTTTGAAAAGGTTCTTGGCTTTCCTATCTACGACGAGTAGGCGCCATCACGATCCCCGAGGGTGGAAAATCCGGGTCATGACAAGATTGGACCTGCTCGACGAATGTAGAGAACGGAAAGCATACTATGAAGGAAATGTCATCAGCAGAAATAAGACCTTTCAATGACAAGGCATGAAAGCAATGAATAACTACGGGACGATAAGATATTCTTTTGCTCGATAGCAAAGTTCCTACCGGGAAATAAAGCTTGCTATCGGGCCAAAGGTTACCCGACCGTTCACAAGTGTAAGTCACGAGGGGGTAGTTAGATAATCTTTGGATCTATAGTAAAGTTCCTAACAGAAAGTAAAAATTGATATCGGACCAAAGATTATCGAACCATTCACTAGTGGGATCTTCAAAAGAACAAGACTTCAGGTGTTCAAATTCGCAATTTTCGCATTCGAACGCTAGGGGGAATGATATGAGAACACGACAACATGACTTCCACATAAATCTGGACTACAAAATCCAGAAATAAAGATATATCATGGGGACCAGGGACTGCGCGGCCAGCCCCGTAGAAACAAGTTGTACAAATTAGTTACAAGTAACGGCAATTTTGTTTTAGCATAACGAATGATTATGTACTTTTGAAAATGAAAGGAATAAAGTAAAGTCCTTTTATTTTTATCATGTTTCTTGTCCAAACGATGAGTTAATTTTATAATTTGAAAGTTAATCAAGTAATTCAAATGTTAGTGCTGCAATAAATAGGAGACGTCCTTTTGCCGCAATAAATAGGAGACGTCCTTTTCAAGAGCATCATAAATATAAAAAGGGCCCTCTCTTATGAAACCCTCATAGTAAAGGGTTGGTTCCGGAAAAACTTATGCCCGAAATCCAAATTCCTTCGAGGAAAAGTGCACCTGAAGCCTTGCATAACTCGATGCAAAAAAGTAAAATTTGCGCAAATGAAAAAGCACTTTTGGATATAAAAAACGTGCCAACCAGCACAAGTACAAAAGTACGAAAAAGAAATATAAGGAAAAAGAAAGTAAAAGGCTAAACTACTGCATCCCCAGAACTTGGAGGAAGAGAAGCAATTGTACCCCCAGGAGAAGTAGGTGATTTGCCACCAGCTCGGGACCTTGGCCTTCATCATCATGCCCTTCAAGTTCCTCTTTTATTCCCGAGATGCAAAACCGGAATGAGAAGATTCAGTTTTATCAGGCTAAATCGGGAAGCCCCTTCGAGCAGTTGACTCCAGCTCACAGGCCCTGGCTATCTCAGCATCAAAGTCAATGACACCTGAATTGGCCTTTTTCAAGGTTTTTCTCCTCATAATATACTTAGAATATATTTTTTTTAATAATGAGGGAAGTCGCTCGGTGCTGAAGCTCTTCCTTAAGCTGGCCAACCTCAGTCGAAAGGTTATTCCACTAGGATCTAGCAGCCCGAAGCTGACGTCAAGGTCAAAGATAGTGGAGTTATAAACTTTATTGTGCTCCATGACCTTCTTATACTTCTCTTCCATTAGGGCATGCTTCTGCTCAGCAGCAGCAGCAGCAGATGCCTCTTCAGCTTTGGAGTTCAAGGTTGTCTACAAATTATTTAGTCTTTCAGTAGAGGTAGCCTCATGATCGGCAACAGCAAGAACAACATTCTAGACCTCGCACCACTTTTCCTTGGCCTCTTGAAATTTTACCTTTAACAGGGCGGCCTCTTGGTTGAGGGAAACCACCTCTTGTTCACTCTACTACAATCAAGCCTCCAACTCAATAACTTTCGCAACCTGTGCTTCCATTGCCGGAAGGCGAGCATCAATTTACTCTCGCTCGGCCAACAGTTGATCTCGCTCTCATGTGAGTTTCTCCTTATCAAGGATCAACCTTTGAAGGCTCTCGGAAGCAAGGAAGTTAGCCTGCAAAGCAAAATTTCAAATCAAAAAACTTGTCATAGCGAAGCTAGAAGAAAGGGTAAACGGAAAAAATATCGTACCGCTGTTGCATTGTACAGGGCACTGTTTATCATAAACTACCCCGAGAGAGAATGTACCTTATTCTTTTCTTTCTATGAAACTAGAGGCTTTAGGTAATTGGCAAGTTCCACTGGCCGGGACAACATATGGCACTCGGGAGAGACCGAGAGTGAAACGCTCATCCTCCTTTGAGGATTTGCGGAAGGGGGTCAAATATTTATGCCCCAAGTCCATGGGAATTTGGCGAAGGCATGGTTGGAGAAGAAGGAGATGAAGCTGATGGCATTATAGGTTGAGAAGCAGCCACGGCAAAAGTAGTTCTAGATATTTGTTGATCATCAATTAAGACGGAAGAGGCCTGGTACCCAGCCTCATAGTATCGAGAGCAGTGACCGAGGCTAAAAAGCGAGAATTGGCATCTTCCACTATATCACACTCTCCCTAGAGTGCTTGGAAGTCGTTGTGAGTTGGTGTTATTAGCTCTTCAGATTGAGCTGATATAGGTCGTCGTCTCCTCTGCAGGGAAAGCCCCTTCATCACTGTCTCCCCCGTCATCATCAACCACCACAGTGGTAGTGGTTGGATCGGGCGCGGTGTTCTTTACCCTTTTATTTTTTACACTCGGCTGTTGAGGAATGTCGCCTCTTTTGTTGCTTGTTCTCCGTTCTGGACTCCATGAGGAAGCACCTGCATTGGAAGCATGTCCGAAGATACCAGTTCGGGTGAAGGCCTCGTGCAGTAACCTCACTGCATCTGCGGGATCAACCAAAACGTCCTCCTCGGGGATGATTACAGAGCCCTACGGAAGACCTAAATTCAATAAAAAGAGAAGTTAGCCAGTTTTCGTATACGCAAGGTAAAAACAAAATTATCTCGAGAATCAACTTACCATGATTTTTGGCCTTCCACCCATATTTGAGGACTAGTTCTTTTCACCGACAGGTCTCGGGCATAGTAACGTCCAAAATCTTTTGGATCCACTAGTCCAAGCCATCAACCTTTAGTGGTGTCTGTCGTGTTGCTGAAAAATAAAAAAGGATCGGTAACGGCATAAAACAATCTTTAATTAGAGAAAAGAAAGCGATTTAACTTACATTTACGAGTCCATGACTCAGGAAAGGATGGAGTTGTGGTCAGGATGATATCCATGGTAGCAACTACAACGAACCGCTCCATCCATCCACGGTCATTGTCGTCATCCATGCAGGTGAGAAAGGCATGGTGACCACGTTTTCTAAAGTTTATCATTTCCCCACGAAAATTCATAGGGGAATAAAGTTTCATCATTCGAGCTAGGGAGAGCTCTTCCCCCATCTCCTGGCATAACTGCCAAAAACAGGCTATCGTCCGCCACACAAAAGAGCTCACCTGTGCCAAGCAGTCTTGGTAGCGGAAGCAAAACTCTAATATTATGGGGTCAAGTCCCCCGCTCAATGAGAATGGGCCTAAAGTGAAAGGATACTTGTAAACGTATGTAAAAACCTTCTTAGGGAAGGTTATTCGCTCTGCCAAATCGGGAGTGATGATGTTCAAATCATGGCAACCACAGTCTTCTTCATATTGGGAATGCTCGAAGGACGAACGGAAGAAGGATATACACCAACAATCGATGTGCGGGAGTTAGCAGAAGGAAATTTCTCTTCAAAGTCCTTGGTTGTGTAAAGCCTCCTTGGAATAATGGTACTCACCGTAGGAGGAGCAGCAACATCAGTACTTTCCTTGTTTTTTGAAGAGCTGGAGTTCTTGGAAGAGGAGGTTATAGTTAGCATGAGGAAGCAAGAGTTTCTCTGAAGTAAAAGGTTAACAAAAGTTGAAAGTAAGAGAGAGTTGAGTAAGAAAAGTTGAGAGAGTTAGAAAAATTATGAAATGTAAAAGAAGAAGATAAGCGTATAAGTAAAGGAATAGGCAGCTAAAATTGTGACCATGGTTACCTCGAGAACCAGAGAAAGTATTGTTGAATTGTGGAGTGACGCGTGTTCGGGGCATTAAATGCGAAGAGACGTGCATCTAATAGAGCGTCAGAACTTTTCAGAGGGGATCAAAGGATTTTCCGCCAAGAAGGCTATCTTTACCAACTTCCCGATGACACAAGGATATGTCAGCGGAAAGCAAAGGGACTATCTGTATAGGGTAAAATCAGTTCATATTAAATACTCGCATAACAAAGCGACATGTGAAACCAGAGACAGACGGAAGGTGAAATAGGTGGAAACCAAAATCGGAAGTTGCAGTTCCGGTTGACACCGGGAAGTTCCCATAGGAAATATTGCTAATAAAGACAAATGAATATTTGCCACACAATAACATTCAATGAAAAATATTCTGATTAAATACACAGTTCGTTATAGAGAATTATGGCATTCATAGCATGTCATTATACATTCTTCAATGGCCCCCATAATTGTCATTTCAGAGGGGCTTAATTATAGGACCTTGTTCCCTATGTGCAACTATAAATAATGATTTCAACAGCCATTGTAAGGGGACGAACTTTCTGACAAACCTATGTCATATACTACTCAAGAGATCCATAACATTTTATTTCTTGCTTATTAAGATTCATATTGCTACCATCGGAAGCTCTGCTCCTGGAACCAGTCTGTCTACTGTTTTATCTCGATTTCAATGTTAAGTCTTGCATTTTATTCAATTTATTTATTATTTTGGGATTAAATCAATTCGCTTGTCTATAAACAATGATATAAATTCAACTATACCGTTTTACGAGTAAATATGTGTAAAGTGAATTTTAAATATATTCTTACAGTTTACATTAATAATAATTACTCCATGTGTTTCAAAATGGATATTTTAGTTTGACTTTGGTCAGACATAAGTCGATTTTACAACGAATATGTGTATAACCAACCATCTGCGAACATTTTATCTTCTTTCCCGAAATTTCTAAAGAAAGAGAAGAAGTCATTTGCTCATATTTGACTTTTAAGTGTCTTTTCAGTAACCAAAATAGATTAACCAATCCATTTCTTGAATATTTTGCATCAAAAAAAATTTATTCTACAGAGAGACTTTCAAATAGAATTTGGGCTAAACTTTTGTTGGGTAATGGCAAGCCGATTCGCTTTTGGAGTGATGGTGACGCCGCTCTCCCAAAAATGCATGTCAAAACTTATAGCAAATCACAAAGAATTTCGTAACCTCAAAGTGATTGATTAAATTCTTATAAAGGAGAAAGAAGTTTATTTTCACTTTTAGTTTCCATTCAAGAGCATTTCATTTCATAACATTTTCTTCTTCTTATTTTACCAACTTAATTCTCAGGATAATAATTATGTATGTATTCTCTATTGTGAACCAATCTGACTTGGTAAGAGATTATGGGGCAGAAGTGTGGAATGAGGCTAAGCCAGGTGGAGCTATTGGGCTAAGAGGTAAAGGCCATTAAACAACCAAATAGAATACTAGTACGGTATAATTGGGATCCAGAGAGAGATACAGGATATGCATATTGTTGAGTAAAATGTATGCTTCTCATTTGTTTCTCTAAGTGTCCGTATCCTCTCATCCCCATTCTTAGTCTGAGCTTCTCATCCTTTCTTCTCTATCTTTTGTATTTCATTTTAGTTTCTTTAATTCCTGTAATAATCTTGAGCATCTGTGAAGGAAGTGACTGGTCCCTTTTCCAAGGATACCGCTGAGATTAGGTGTATGTTACAAAATGTGGTGGGCAAAATGGTTCCAACCTCTTATCAATCTCGCTTTGGGTTGCATTCGCCCACGGAAGCTATGTCCGTGAAAATACTGAGATTCAGCGGTGATGATCCTGTGACGTGGGTATTTCAGGTGGAGCAATATTTCACACGCTATAACATTCTTTTAGATAATAAATTGTCATTGGTTTATTTATATTTGGATGGCGAAGTTTTGGATTGGTATCGTTAGTTATATCGAAACAAATAACTTACGGATTGGGACCATTTTGTGAAAAAATTATTTATTCATTACTGAACTCGGAGTCGGGAAGCACCCAATAAGCGTTTAGCCTTTTTCCGGAAGCATTCCACAGTGGACTATTGTCCAGCACGAGCTACAGCTATCCCTCCATGGAGCGCCGTGGACAAATCACCCTCGCCTCAATACTAGAATCCATGCTTGGACTGCAACTACCTGAACTCTGCCCACAAGGTATTTGGAAAAGAGCCAAGTAGGGAAACTGATAATGTTGTAGATGATAAAACAGGGATACCAACAAATGATGCTACTAAAGTCGAGGGTGAGGACGATGATGCGGTTTTACTTAGGGGTGTACATGAGGCGATTTGATTCGGTTTTTTATTAAACCAAAATCAAACCAATTATGTCGGTTTACTAAATTCATAATCAAATCAAACCAACATAAATTCAATTTTTCGGTTTCGATTTTAGTCGGTTTTTTCGGTTTTCTCGATTTTTCGGTTTTTTTTCGGTTTTCCTTTTTAGTTATATTATTCTTGAAAAAGAGATCAAATAATCACCAATTATCCGCATGATTACTATTTTTCTTAATAATATATGAGGAATACCAATTATTCGTATAAATTATAATTCCAAGACCTTCTATAATAGAAAATAACAACAAACATGTGACAAAGCAAATCACTATAAACTTGATAAACCTCAACACTAAAATAATCACCAATTATGTGAGCAAAATAACAAGCAGGAAGCTCGTGTGATGTGGGGAAAGGGTTTTCAATATTTGGGGTTCTTTAATTTTGGAATTGGAACATAGGAAAGATATGGAATAATCTCTTTTTTTTGTCTTGTTTGGTTTTAGTTTGGGCTTGATATTTAGGTTATGTAGATAGAATCTACTTAGTGGATAGTGAATTTACAAACACACAAATAAATAATAT